>JACSYO010000490.1:32500-227500 GCA_016806645.1 Ophiodon elongatus | reverse complement strand
GCCAAAAAAACAGTTATTGCAAGTATTTAAAAATATATATATAATATAATATATTATATATATATAATATAATATATTTTAGTTTGCATTAGAGATGCACTGATGCTGATTCCAGTATTTAAGCTGCACGATTTTGCCAAATACTGAGTTACAATCTGATGTTTCGTCTTTTTTTTCTTTCATACATTTAAAATCTGTTTACTGTATGTTGTGAAACTTACTTGATCATATGTTAGATGATGTCAGGCTATAACTAACGACACATAACCAAACATTCATGAAGCTTTCCTCTCAAGCTTATGTGAATTTTATTTATTTTACTCAGGTTTGAAGGTTTATTAAAGGTTGTTGTTGCAATTTCATAACACTGACCGAGTCATCATGTCTGGGCGACACCTCAAACTTTTAATAAGGTCATAAATGGCACCAATATTGATCCAGTGTGTTTAATTGGGGCATTACAGTTTATTTGTTTATTACAGTCAGTATTTATCTGGATGCACATTTTTCCTGTCCAAAGGCCATTAGCATGAAGGACAGGAGCTTTATTTCTATTTATATACGTCATTATGCTATAAAGGACTAATTCTTCATATTAGGATGATAATGTGTTGTTGTACTCAGGGGAAATTAGACTGAATTGTGTTTTTTTTTTCTTCTTCTTCTTGTAATTATCTTATTAAAGAGTGAGTGACGATGTTATGTAGATGTAGTCTACGGCCTCTGCAGGTTTTAAGTAGGAACGGAGGCTGGTGGAGAAACGAGCCCTTACTTCCACTCCAGAGCTGGATGTGTAGGATTTTTGATATCAGCCTGCTCCCCATTCTCCATCTGTCTGTCACTGAGACCCTTTGAGCTCGCCGGTCTCTCAGGGCTCACATTACGCCCCAGCTGGCTCAGTCTGTGGGCAGCACAGCTCTAATCCCGGTCTAATCTGAGACAGCTTTGTGTGTAATCAAAGCATCCACTTGTACATGTATGAAGAGGCGGCGCCGTCCATGGAAAAAAAAAAAAAAAAACCCTACCACCAACCCAGATACAGGTTACACACCATATGGTTCCCATCAAAACCCAAAGGCAGATTGGTGTTGTCTTGTAGGATATGCATGTAGATATTTAAAAGCCAAATCCAGAACTGGTGTCCAGCATCGTTTATGCCTCAGTGGCTCACGAACACAAACCCACTGCCCGGCGTGATCACGTTCCTTAACTTTACTGAGGACATTGTAAAGTTGGTGCTGTCCCCTCCTCAGTGTTGACCAGCGCTGACGAAGGGGACATCAATGTTTTTAGCATAGCCCCCACCATTTGATCTGCTTTCAAGGGACGGCGTAGTGTCCTTTCAAAATAAACTTATGTATTTTTAGGTTTTAGGTTAGTATTTAGGTTTACTTTAAGCAACAAAAGTTATTGGTTAGGTTTAGGCAACAAAAGTACTTGGTCAAGGTTACGCAACAAAAGTACTTGGTTAGGTTTAGGCAACAAAAGTACTTGGTTAGGTTTAGGCAACAAAAGTACTTGGTTAGGTTTAGGCAACAAAAGTACTTGGTCAAGGTTACGCAAAAAAAGTACTTGGTTAGGTTTAGGCAACAAAAGTACTTGGTCAAGGTTGCGCAAAAAAAGTACTTGGTTAGGTTTAGGCAACAAAAGTACTTGGTCAAGGTTGCGCAAAAAAAGTACTTGGTTAGGTTTAGGCAACAAAAGTACTTGGTTAGGTTTAGGCAACAAAAGTACTTGGTCATGGTTGCGCAAAAAAAGTACTTGGTTAGGTTTAGGCAACAAAAGTACTTGGTTAGGTTTAGGCAACAAAAGTACTTGGTCAAGGTTACGCAACAAAAGTACTTAGTTAGGTTTAGGCAACAAAAGTACTTGGTTAGGTTTAGGCAACAAAAGTACTTGGTCAAGGTTACGCAACAAAAGTACTTGGTTAGGTTTAGGCAACAAAAGTACTTGGTTAGGTTTAGGCAACAAAAGTACTTGGTTAGGTTTAGGCAACAAAAGTACTTGGTTAGGTTTAGGCAACAAAAGTACTTGGTCAAGGTTAGGCAACAGAAGTACTTGGTTAGGAATGGACTACAAAAGTACTTTGTTAGGAATGGACTACAAAAGTACTTTGTTACAGTTAGGAAAAGATTGTGGTTTCGGTAAAAATAACTACGTTTGTTATGTAAAATAAGTCTGTTACATAAATGGCGCTATTTAAGAACGCAAGTGATAAAACTACGGTAAAATAAGTCAACGTTGACTTTTGAGCTAAAGTTACCACGTGTTTAGCTCAGATAGCATAAAAGCTGAAACAGCTAGCTCTGCTCTGTCCTATGTGGGAAAATGGAGCAAGTCAAATTTCAACATCTTATTAGCATTAACATCAGAATTAGCATTTTGTCTGGCCCCTTGAAGAATTTAAGTAGAGCATTTACTTTTCCTCTAGCTTTGTGTTGGACTTCCACCAACTTGTGAGGAACATATCTGGGTCTTTAGCTAAATTCTTGGTGACTTCGTCCGTCTGCTGTTTGGTACTGGGCAGGTAGCACACCGTGGGTTTACCAGCACTTCACAATCAACCACACAGTAAGTGTGCAACACCTCCAGTGTTGCGTCGTCATGTCTCTGGGATTTTTGGCACCACTTTGAAGTAAAAGTTGACATAAAAAATATTGATTAATGCAGTTTTGAGGATGAATTTTGCAAGTTCTAGGTATTTCGCAAACGCGCATATGCCTTAGAAAACCCTCACTCGCTCAGTGATAGCACCTTCATGTGTGACTTTGTGAAGTCAAGTACAGCATGTTTGGCACGGCGGCGAAGCGTTAAGTGCAGAAACTATCTGCTGCTGCGGAGGAAAACAGTTAAGTAGGACAAATGGGACAACCCAAACACATTTCCAGCGCATGTATTCCACTTCCCACATTGGCAACTCCACACAAGAAGAAACTCTGTCTCGCGTCGGTCTCGGGTGGACTCAGCGAGGGGAGCGTGGGCCGGAGCAGAACTACACTGATTCTCCTCAGTGTCAGTGGGCAGACTGAATTCCGCCTCCTAATGAGGCATAAAGTGCCCATTGTATACCTGAGTTTAGCCACAGAGGTCCAAACTTTTAATATTTCAGCAGCAGTTGCGCCTAAAACTACTCGGAGGCTATTGCGTCCGCTAGATTACAAGAGAAGAAGAACATGTGCAGCCTGAGATTCAAAGCAGGGATGGATATTATTTTTAGTGCCTGCATTTCTCCGCCTGCTGTTTTTCTGCGTCTTTTTAGTTTATGGGCTCATTTGGATCTTGGTAATAAATGCTGCTGCAGATCTCTGCGTGTCCCTCGTGGGGGACGAAGTGTTGGCGTCTTTGAAGCCAAGTGGAGTGATAAATGTTGCCGTAGTAGCCGGCCCCAGAAATGCAAATCCAACACTGATGAAAGTTTGAGTTTCTGAGTTTTTCTTTTTGGAGATTTTGTTTAAACATTGCTTTAAATTTTGACTTGAACTTCTTTTTGGAGTTTCATACTTGTCTGAAATAATCCGTTGGTTTGTAGCCCATAATTCCCCACTGCTGTGTTTTCTCAGACCAAGCCAGCCGAGTGAGGCCCGACTCTTATGCTTGTTCATCACGTCTGGCTAGTAGAACTTGGTTTGGGGCATTTACTTATTGACTTAAATACCTTAAATGCTACCAAAGCAGGGCTCAACAGCAGTAGTTGCCCGGTTGCCATTGGCAACCATTTTCAAGAAATTTGCAAACGATTCTTGGCCTTTGTTTGCCGTCAGTGGCAACATCTTTTTTTTTTTTAACATAATAAACAAATCTAAAAAAGAAATAGGGACAGCAAAACGTAGCAAACGTGGACCCAAAAAATGTATACTTTAAAAAAAAAAAAAAATCTTTGTTGCATTAGTGATATTTAGAAATCGCTGTTAAAGTCAGAACCGGAACCAGACGACGCCGCATGTGCGTTGGAGCGCTCACTCGCGTGCGCACAGGCATCCGTGGGGACAAAAAAAAACGCCAACCGTATTTTAAGTTTCGCCAACCACAAGTTGACGCCTGGTTGCCTGGTTGCCTGGTTGCCTGGCTGGCAAAGACTTAAGTGACTGTTAATGTTAATGGAGGATGAGACGTGTACATCATGGGTGACACACAGAGCCCACAGACATTGGAATCAGCCTCGCTTGCTCTCGTCCTCCATCCATCTAAAAGTGATGTGTTTTTCCTTTTTTATTTTCTCATTTCCAATTCTGTTGCTTCCTCCGTCTACCTCTCCTCCCACCGTGATTCACAGGATGAGTCGGAGAGTGATGTCGGCCTTACTCGGCACAGCACAGGCACAACAGCGACAGCTGCGAGTCCTTCGTCAGCGTCTTGAGTGCAGAGCGTGCTCGTGTCAGAGCTCACAGCCCAAAGGTTTCAACCGAAGGGCTCGAGGTGCAAATAGATGCTTTGGTTTGCAGATGCGGGTGGAAAGCTCGGGTGAATCACGAGTGGAAGCGTGACTCGTGGCAGGTGGAGACGCGGAAAACGTGTTTATCAAGCTCAGGGACCACTGGGGGGAATTTCTTCAAATCTGGCACAAACGCGCAGCCGGGTCAGCTCTTCTGCACAACCGGAAGCCGCAACTTTTTCTGCTTGCGTTGATCAACCCCGACATGGGTTCTCCTGCCTGCCTCATTAACATTAAATCCCCCCCCCCACAATCATCCACCTTCAGATGCTAATGTGTTCCCCGATGGGGTTGTGTTTCATTAACTGTATACTCAGTATTCACACAACTCTTCCCCAGTGAGTTGGAGCTAAACGCCCTTATTATGTTCAAGGGGCCCGAGGTGTTGGATTTGATTTGTTCACGCTCAGAGATGTGTTTCCTGCCACTCTTAAGCACCCGGATTAGCGCGGTTTGTCACCTTAATTAAACGCGGGAGCCAGCGGTTTGATTCGGTCATAATAAAACATCACAGGGTCCCGCGGCGGCGGATCAGAGTGCAATTCGGTGTCGCTGCGTGTCATTTAGAGGTCTTTTTTCTCTCAACTGGATCAATGCTGTGCTCGTCACTCGGCCTCGGGGGGGAAACGTCTGTGTGGGCGTGGTCCTGTCTTGTCTCCTTGTGACTGTGCAGTTTTTCTTAATCTCCGCCTCGCTCACCGTCTCTCTCTCTCTCTCTCTTGGACTTTGTCATCGCATCCTAAGCTGTATGACCTTTGCATTTCTCCTAAACGCTGTCTTTATTTACAGAGAATCTGGTAAAACACATGACTCAAACATGACGTTGTATGTGAAGAAATGCAAATGAGCAAATCTGCATTCCAAATTAGTCGGACTGACCGAAATAAGCCTGGCTTATTTGTTAAACTCGCTTTATGGAACGGACCCCTGGTAGAGGTTCCATGTCTGGCCTGCGATGCCGTCACCAAGTCTGGGGGATATGGTTGACGACATTTTACAATAATGATAATATTCTTCGGATTCATGGCGACATATGTCATGAATCCTATTTTATGTTATCGACTACCAGACACCCCCAGTGGTGTTTCCTTCTTATACATTGCATCAAGCAAAATTTTTTTTAGCTTTTTGCTACAATTGAAATATTACTATATGGCATATATATATATGGTTCCATTGAAACACAAGGAAAGAAATGAAATAATTGCCCCAGGCCGAGATCATGATTCCAATGGCAAAATAACATACAGAAGGGAGCTCAACTGGAAACAACTCTGTATTTTTGTCTATTTTTGGGTGGGCTATTGTAATTTAAAATAAATTAAAACACCATTTTCGAAATTTGACAGCGATAGTGGAGAGATTAAAGGGAAAAGAAAGGAGAGAGAGTTTTGATGACTGGCAACAAACAGCCCGACCTGAACTCGGGTCACAAAGCTCCAGGCCACCAGAACGCCCAAGAAGTCCACGTGTCTTGTGTAACTCTATACATTATAAACGGTGTGTTTCCGTATAGGAGTTAAACCTTGTTATACCTGCACGTGTACAGATTTGTCCTCTTTTAGAGCAGAGACATCAACACATTTACAGTTCTTTGGTTTTCTTCGCCATCTTGTTTTGTTCTTTCTTCCTTTCTTGCCAGCTTTGATTCGACTCCCATCGATACTCACCCACACGCACGCACACACACACGCACACACACACACACACACTCCCTTCCCCTCTCGGAGACGGGGGCCCGTCAGGACACTGTGAAGTGTTTTGAATGTGAATGCAGCGTAGCCTTGTCCTCCATTAGCATGCCAGGCTGTCAGTCTCAATGCTGAGTCCCTGGCTGTCCGGCTGAAAGCTGCTCTCCAGTTGTGTACACACACACACACACACACACACACACACACACACACACACACACACACACACACACACACACACACACTTTCAGAAGAGGTGTTGCTTGCAGTAAACACTCTAATCTCCTTCTTTCGCAAAAAAAGCCTGACATAAAATCCCAACGCTATTTGGCAATATTTATCGCAATGGACAAGAGTTGGGGGGCTTATTTAAAGCCATCTCGTTGTTGCCATAGCAACAAAATGTCCCGAAGCAGTCTCTGGGGGGGTGGGTGGGGAGGGGTGGTGGTGGTGGTTTTCCTCTTCCTTGCGGCATCACCAGTAGCAACAGGTCGGCCGCCTCTGATTGGTTGTGATGGACATCTCTATTACGCCACCGTCCCTCCCAAAATACAGCCACAATCAAGATAGAGCAGCTCATCAGGGCTGAAGAATCCCAATCCTGCTACTTGATGGAGCTGCAATTAACTGTCAGAGCTGCTTTGCAACACACGTGTCAGTCTGGGGGGAGGAACGTGGGAACATGAGCTAAGATGGCGTCAAAAAAATAAATAAAAAAAAGATGACAATGACAAAGCGATTTGTCCAAAAATCTAATCTTGAATTTAGGCAAACAGTTTTTTTTGTAAAAGCAGGAGTGGGAATAAAGAAATGTGAAAAACAGACTTTAAAGTAGAGAGTGGGAAGAAAACCCAAAGGAAAAGAGGAGCTGGAGCTGGTCATAAGGACATAAGTGGTCAAATGCAGTGTCTGATCGAGAGGAGACGGGAGGTCGATGATGGAACAAGAAAGGTCACGGAGCTGGAGTCACGGCTGGGTGGGCTGTGTGTCGCTGCGTCTGCCAGGTCGAGCCGGACGCTCTATAAATAGTCCGATTCATGTACTTTTGAGGGGCACAAAGGTTAATATTCCTGGAATCGATGAAAATGCGATCACCTCAAAGAGAAGAAGGGCAACAACAGTGACTCATGTGGCACATGAGATTTAATTAATGTGGTTTTAGAGCGAACTCAAGTTGCTTTTTCAATTTGAGAACCGCAGAGCCGTAGGAATAATTTGAACAAAAAACTAAATACTTTTTTATTGGCAGTCAGGAGATTTAAAGGAGACCATTTCAAATACTTAACCCACCGCCTGCTTTGAAAAGTATTCAGCACAACAAAATGAAGTGCTTATTATAGGAAAGGAAGAAAAAACAAGACTCCGAAACAACAAAACATTTTCACACAATTTCCATTATATTAATAATCAAGACAACAATCCAAGAGAGGCTTTTCCTTTACAATCACATCACAAATACAAATAATAACAATAAATGAATAAATAAATTAAGTAATAACAAGTATGAAAAATGACCCTTTTACTCGTTATGTTACTTGTTTTACCTTTTATCTTTCACAGACATAAAAAAAAAAAAAAAAAAAAAGATTTTCTAGATGAAAATATATTGGGTATTTTCCTCATATGCTATTTTGCTGGTACCAAAGAGTATTTACACGAGATAACTGCGAGGACTTGTAATACTCAGTCAAGTCTTAAAGCCGGATGAAGTCGACCCACCTCCACTTTAATTTGATAGTTGACAGGAAACAGAGAGAGAGAGAGAGAGAGAGAGAGAGAGAGAGAGAGAGAGAGAGGGATGTATACGACTTAAGTTTGCATTCTGGTTATTCATAAGTTTGGAAAAACAAATGCACCGAACACATTTCTCCTTGGGATACTTTCCCACATTATTTACACAAAAAATTTACAGAGTAAAAAACTCTGAATATTTTCAATACCAGATATGTTTACTTCTATATCCCCGTTTCAAGTTCTCTTTGTTTATCCTATCATGAATATTTTAATACTATTTATCTCACTTTGCCAACGTTAAAGGCACTGACTCTCGTCAACATACACGTCTCACTGGGATGATCATTTTCAAAATGTAATCCACTTATCAGATCCATCTCCTGAGCCGCTGCAGTTGTGTTGTTTGCCGTTACATTAATGTTTACCCGGAGCCCTCGTGTTCGGGTGACTGCTACCTGCCGCTCTCCGTCGGGGGGGGCGGTGGAGGTGTGGGGGGCAGGGGTGGGGGGGGACAGCTCCGGTCCTTAACGAGCATTTAGTTGCATTTTCATCTCTCGCTCGTCCTTAAATTCCGAAGCGGTGCCAGAAAGCATCACCCCACGCATCACCAACGTGTTTACAGCTCCATCACGAGGAGCGCATATAGACGAGATATTCAGCTACCATTCATGAATATGTTTGTATATCAACCTTGTTGGTACATCAACCTCGCTGTTAAAGGCTGCAGAATATTGCAAAAAGTCTTATTTTGTGACAACTAATTAGTTTATTATTTTTGTGGCTCGATGGAGGCCAAGGTCAGTAAGTCCGTTCACGATATTTTAACAACTGCTGGATGGATTGGTGTGACATTTTCTTGTTGCAGATCTTTATGATTCACAATCCCATTGACTTCGCTGACCCTCTGACTTTTTGTTCCAAGATTCATGATTCACATTTTTTGGGTCTCAAGCTTCCCAAGTCTTAGTTTAATTACATTTTTATTGCGATCCTTACCCCGAGTATAAGTGCCCTTCAACGAACCCCTGAATCCCAGCGCGCCGCAGCGCAGCCCTTCTGCAGGTGTCCGAACTGAAAAAGACAATTTGCCAACGGGGATCAATAAAGCATCCCATTATATTATTAACCCCGCACACTGTAGGCAGGAAACTCTGCCGCTTTGAGGCTCCAACCAGCTGCTTGAGTTTCACCGCTGACACATTTCCCCTCCACTCTCCCTCTTGATGTTGACCTTCGCCCACGCCGAGGAGCAGCCCGTAGATGGGACGCCTTCTTACTACGCTGACGTGTCCCACGTTCTTTGTCCTCTGTTATTCTACAAAACTTCATTCTCTCCCAGACACTAATGGCCTTATTGTGGACAAAATGTTTGACTCGTACGGAAGCAGTTCATTTGTAATCATGAAAATCCACAGAAATTGCTTATCTGGCAACATGTTCTTTGGCCCCCGAAATAGCCTCCACCAAAATGCTCCCCCTCTGAAGCAGATCCTCAATTTGCTCGCAATGAATCTCACCCGCCGCGAAGGCTCAAACTGCCTAATTTTTAGTCCGTGCAGGCGCTTCCGTTATGAGCCGGAGCATTATTCACTCCTCTACATGCTCCTCTGAATCGCGGCGCTCCATTCCACTGCCGTCCCTGTTTATGCAAATGAAAATATTTTCATTATCTCTGCAATAAGACATTTAACAGACACTCTGCTCCTCAGCCCCGACGAAGAGTGGCTATAATTAGAGTCAGCCAGGCGCTGGAGGCGGGAGGAAGGAGGGGGGGGGGGGAGGAGGAGGGGGGGGAAACGTCACGGCTGATTTGAATGCGGACAAGTGTCGAACAAGCAGGGATCTGATTTCCGTAGAGCTATCGGGAAAAAGGTCCGGATAATTGGAACGGGTTTATTCTCCAAGTGGAGGGATTGTTGGAGAAGGTGACCTCGTGACTGGGATGCAAGCACACCGACTACACAGCAACACAAACGCATGCCGCATCACCCTCGTTTGTAAATGACACCCTGATGGAAGGTGTCCAGCTTTTTCTGAAAGTTAAATCTGTGTTTTTCTTTTTAATATCAAACTTTTGAGACACGAGAGCCTGAACCTGGATTCAGACCAGTTTTTTAGTCTCGCACACTGGCTTAAGAAATAGAAACTTGCCCCTTCGGGGTGGAGTGAGACATCGTGCTATGACTATATTATTACTATATAACTACCTTAACGGCCACCATGAGCAGCTGGGCGTCGCTCCTCGCAGCACAGTGCTGTGAGCTAAATGCTAACATGCTAAAAGGGTGCTATTCTTCAAACCTAATGTTTACCAATATTCCCCATCTTAGCGCATTAGCATGCTTGACATTTGCTCATTAGCACTAAACACAAACAGCTGAGGCTGAGCCGAATGGGAACGCCATTAGTTTGTGCAGGTGGCGCGCGAACCAATAAACTTCGACAAATGTCAACCTAATGATGTCGCCAGATGAATCACAAAAGTTATTACAATTCGTCCCGAGGGCGATGTGAATCTCCGCACCTCGGTTCCATGGCAATCTAGTTGTTCAGACACTTGCTTCACCCACACGAAACAAAGTTGGTGGTTCATTGCAGCCGTCGTCACGCGTAAAGATAGCACTCTGATGCAGAGCAGAGAGCGTCAGGAACCTCTTCCGTACGCCTTGAGAACACACAAGGTGATTAAATACAGAGTTTGTAGAGCGAGTTGGAGAAAACTGGTTTGAACCAAACTGAATTTGACCGAGATGTAAATGTCCTGTAGACACGAGAACATGAATTGGTTCAAGTCTGCAGCTTGGACCAAAACACACGAGAGACGGTGAAGCTGTGAAGCTGTGAGGCCGAGAAGCTGAGAGCTGCGTGTGAATAAACAGAAAGAAAAAAACCACTGCAGCCGTGATGCGCTGTGATATTTACAACTGTAGAGATGTTTTAATGCACCAGCCGTCTGCCACCACGGGGGGAAAGTAAACTGGCCTGTTAACATTTCTCATTTAAAGTAGTGAGCACTGCTTCCTCCAGACCTCTTCACCCGTTGCAGGTCGAGAGGTTTTTTAATAATGAATGCTGATAATCTTACAAATCCACTAAGGGGGATGCTGGAGGGCAAACGCATTCTGTTGTGCTGCCTCCAGGGCGGCGGTAGCGTTCTGCTTCCGGGTTTGTCCGTCTGTCAATCCGCCCGTCTGTACGTCTCACTGTCATGAACCTCCGGTCCAGAAAAGTGAAGCCAATGTGTCTTAAAACCTGCATTCTCTCTAATGGCCATCAGGGGGCGACTCCTCTGGTTGTTAAAAGAAATCAAATTGTATCGAAGTCTCAGAGAAAATGACTCGATTGACTTGATTTATTCCCTCAGTAAACATTGTAAACATTAGTTTATGGTCCCAATCTCTAGTTTCAAGTCTTCTTCTGTACAGCATGATGTTCATTTAGTAAATTATGGTCCATTTAGAGTCAAAAAGACAGTGTTGTCCGGTCTGGGATATAGTTTTCATCTTAACTTCAATTCATGAAAGTTAACTGTAAAATGTTTGTATTTACTCCACCCTCCGATGTCACTTCTAGTCACAAAAGAATGTTGTGACTGGATATTTGGGGAAGGCCTTGAGATCATTTCTTTAAATTTGGCACAAATGTCTGGGACTCAAAGATTAACTGATTAGAATTAGAAAATTCCTATTTGGCTGTTGCCAAGTTTAGAGATGGATGGGAGGGATCATCGTCAGTGACTATCATCACTATCGGTACTAAAAAAGTATTCATGCACTCCTTTATTATCGTGGAGTAATAATGATTATGAGAAAGTTTTTATGAGTTTCCATCCTGCCTGTTGATTTTAAGTTGACGCCTGCTCATTTCCTTTGTAATCCAGGAACTATTTCAAATAATATCTTATAACTTAGTAACGACACATACAAGATAGTATATTTTATAAATATGATTGTAGATAGAATTGTATTTGCCAAATGTACATAATGCAATCCAGATCATTTACAGCTGAAGTGTTTCATTATGAATCTTCATGACCCAATTTTCCAGTCATGAAGAAGTCATAATAAACTCGCAAAACGTTGAACGTTGTGGCATCTCATAAATGTTTGTAATCTCATTTAGACTTTATTAAAAAATGAAAACAGAATGTAATATTATGTGCTTGATAATGTATATCAATCTCATCAGTTATATTACTACCGGAGGAGCCTATTGCATGGTGTCGTAGCAGCATTTGAATTATGGCCTCGTATTGAACGATGTGACTCATTTCCAGATGAATGCCTCTGACATGATCTGCTTGAAGCTGCACCTCGAGACCTTTACACTGTTTGTCTTGAAATTTCACCTTTTTTTTTAACCCTCCGAACCACAAGCAGTTTCGGGGGCTTTTCACTGCAATATATCCCAATGTTCCTGCACCTCTATGGAAACCGTGTCAATGTCTTTTCGGCAATATAACACATTTATAATAGCATAAATCTCGAAATCTGAACATTTCTTTGACCATTTATTTGACAAAAATTGGAAAACAATGGACTCTGGATTAACATACTTCCAAGTGCACGCAAATGTTATCAATTTTGTAATTAAAACAGGCTCCATGTGCTCTACATATTGAACTATTTACCGCTCCTATAACCTCCGAAAGTAAAAAAACTGAATAATGTCTGTTTTTACAGCTCGTTGCTTCGATAAATGGTGTAATTTTGGCGATAAAAAAACCAACAACAACCAAAATGCTGCATACATTTGAAAACCTGCAGTACAAGCACGAGTTGTGTTTACAGTTATCAGTGTTATTCATCAGTATTTTGTCTCACGCTAGTCATTAACGTCTTCAAAGCCACATTCCTGCCCCTCTCAGTAGCTGCAGTGGAACTGCCAATATTTGGGATAATTCCCTGACTTGTGGTGTGTCTGTCAACAGAAAGAATGTGGTCATGCCTCCCATGTAAATACTCTGTTATCTAGTAGTACACGGCTGTGAAACCAGAGATGGGAGGGGGGGGAGGGGGGGAAGGGGGGGAGGGAGGGAGGTGAGCAGAATGATCCTTCGTGCACCAGCACCTGGGGCGTTGAGGTCACACGCCGGGTCGTAGCGCTGCCACTTCCCCTACAGTTCCTGTCTGAACAGTTACCAACGGGGTGTGACCGCGGGAGCCAGGTGAGTGAGCGATGACGCGGGGTTTGAGTGAGCGATGAGCCAGAGAGCCAGCTGCAGTGTGCGAGCTGTGGCTGCACCTTCCTGGTCGTATTAACATACTGGATCCTGTTGTGTGTCGATATATATATATATATATATATGCAGAAAAAAAAAGAAAATCCAATTTGATGCGGCGTATCTTTATCTAGGAACCACGTCGACACAACCCTCCAGTGTAACTCCTGAGAGCGTTGCACAGTTTGGGATAAATCAACTCGGAAGCTCAACCGTCGCCACTGAAAGGGGGAACGTTACGGGCCCGAGCTCATCAGCCCGATGGGCCGAGGTGTGACGCAACAACCGTCGTTCCAGTGATTTCCGTGGCAGTGGGCACACCGGGAGCATTCAGCCCACACTCTGGTTTTCACCAAAACCTCTGTGGTCTTTTATACACCTTCGTTTAATTAAATGGGGAGGGAAGGGGTGCGGGGAGGGAGAGGGGGGCAACTCTGAATGCTTTCCGACTTGATGGGGGGAGAGTGTGAAAGAGAAAGAGAAAGACGGACTGTGAGGAAACCAGATGAAAGAAGCGGTTGTGTTTGTGCTGTTGGCTGGATGTGCGGGTGGGTAGGTGGCAGTGGACGTCTGTGAAACCTGAACAAGAGACGGTGGCAGGCAGCAGCGCGGAGCCCAAACCAAATGTGTCGCCGCGCCTCACGCTTACTGGGCCCGGGGAGGAATTTACTGGCAGCGGAGGCCTGCTAGGAATTCAGCAGGCCAACGTGTTTGTGTGTGTGTGTGTGTGCGTGTGTGTGTGTGTGTGTGTGTGCTTGTAGTGGTCAGATTGTGTTCCATCTCTTCGCCCCCCGGCCAGTTATAGGACCGGAGCTCGCATGCCCGTCGCTCCCTCCTCCCTCAGACAGGAAGAGCGTGCGGCTCATGCAGCATTCGCCCACGTTCACGCGCTCCGAGGGGAACAAAAGTAATGACGCCGCCGCAGCAGTGACCGAGTGGACGCAGGTAAACAAAAATAGCTACAGCAAACAGTCTCAAGGCTTTTCAGCTTTTCATTATGCCGAGGAGACTTCCTGGATCTTTTCAGAGTTTTTTTTTTTTTTTTTTCTTTTTTTTGTTTGCAGCGGCAGAACAAGGTGGAAGTGGGCTCTAATGTTACAGCACTGAGCTGCTCTCCGTCTCCGCTGCCAGCCGACTAGCAGAGCTACTCAAAGCAGACGGGCTGATATTAATCAGTGCTCGGCAGCTCCTCGGATATCCGCTTGTGTGATATTGTATCTGTGTGTACGGGGGCAGCACAGCTTCGCCTTGTTGAGGACAGAACATCCACTCATCCACTGTGCTGTTTAGTAACTGCAGAATGCACTAACTAGTCGGAGTGGGATGATAAGTGGTTTTGGAGTTTCTTTTATTGCTCTTCCGAATACCCTTTTTCTAAATATTGTGGTTTGTTGACTGCTGGCACTGCAGCGACTAAATGATGACCTTCTCACAAAATCACATATTTCTTGCTGTTTTTTTTTCATTAGGGAACAGATGTTTCTTTTGGCAAAGCCTTAGTGTTGGTCCCACTTTCCTCCTAAATTGAACCTAAGTTGATTTAACTTTTTTTTTTTTGGCAATGTGTCTGATCATTCTGAGACTATTAAAATCACTTTTCTGTCTCAAAAAGTTAGCATGCACTTATGACTCATAATTAATATAGTGCACGATGCAATCTGGTGCACTGTATCAATTTATAATTTATGTCATATAAATTTCTATTATTATTATTATTACGCAATACAGTTATTACTGTTTAAAGTGAAAAGGATAATAATAGTATAATCAAACTATTTCATTCTAAAATAATGAAAGATTCCCAAGCTCAGTTTATGAAAGAAAATACTCAAATTTATTCAACTGAAAATAATAATCAAATTTTGTTATCACTCTCACCAAATGTTTGGCTTTTATTTCATTTTTGTTGCAGCGGAGATGAACTTTAACCCTTTTAGATCTCGTCGTGTGCACATATTTAAAATCAAAAAAGGGCAAAAAAAAAAAGTATTTCTCTGTAGTTTTAAATCAAAATCCAATGATCTTTTTCTTCCTGTAAAACAAAGTATGACGTGTGCTTGCATGAGCAAGAACCAAATGATTTCAACCAATAATATCATGACATCCATCCATCAATCAATCTGCAACTTTTAGCGTCAAGGGCTAGATTCTAAGCCCGCCCACTTTTTTTAGGCGTCCAATCAAATACAAATTATTTAATTTAAACCACTCAAAAACTCGGTTTCACTGTGACTTTAAAGAATCACAGTAATCAATGCATCGGCAAGTTGTTGCAGGCGTTTTTTCATTTTAATACTTTTTTTTTTTTTTTTTTTTTTTTACTAAAGTTGTAAAAATACTTCGATCTCAAAGTCCGTGGTGTTGGTGAGAGCTGGAGGCTGAAAGCAGCATCATCGAGCTCTTCCGACTGTCAGTAGCTGTTAAATAATGGGAGCCGCGGTGCCAGCCGGCCGCTCTGCGGGCTGCCAAAAATCAACCGTGATAATGTTTTAACCTACTTTTGTCCTGCGGCCAAATCGGGACCCCTATTGCAGCTGTGGCATTGTGCAACTCAATTATGGGATTTTTATTTAAACATTAGGCCATGGACCAAAGTGCCATTTAGTTCTTGGCAGGTGTGTGTGTGTGTGTGTGTGTGTGTGTGTGTGTGTGTTTATGTGCGGGTCTGTTATCAAATTAGTTCAAGGAAATGACATGTGCTGGTCTCTGCTCTCTCCAATAGATTTTAAATTACAGTCTTTATAAAGAGCAAATTTTTTGGCCTCTATCTGAATTGTTGTATCAGAGACCAGCCCGTGTTAAAGTGGTGGAGCTTTATTTTTTAAAGTGTTGTGTCACTTTGCCAAGAAGAGAAGTAATTTGGCTTTTTATTGTAATTTCTTTTTTTTTCCAATTAAGATTTGCACTCGGTCTCCTGCTTGTTAGATTTGAAAAGGTCACACATAGCGACGGTGTTCAAAATACCTTCGACTGGGAGTGCATTTTAAATGAGCTACTTTTTCATTTTCTTTTACCAAAGATAAAAAAAAAATGTAAACTCTGGTGGTGTTTGCTCACCTGCAGCCAGAAACACACTGCCTTGCACCCTCCACACACACTTTAAATGCAAGCATCATTGCTCTCCCTCTGTCTCTTCGTGCCTAATAGTGCGCGCGCACACACACACACACACACACACACACACACACACACACACACTCACACACTTTGTTAAACATGTACAGTGTGCTCTGAATGGCAATGACCTTGCTGCGTTTTCCCATACTGCACCGGCAGCGCTCCTCCCCGCCCTCCCTCGCTGCACTTCAAACACATTTCATGTGGAAAAACCCTTTAAATAGACGTGACCTTTGACTGGGAGAACACCTACTCGCCAAATCATTTGGAAACACACCGTCTCGCTACACATCTGTTGAAAGGCAGGCAGGCAGGCAGGCAGGCAGGCAGGGTGGCAAACGGAGACAAATACCTGCTATTTATCGGAGATAAGAGTTGCGGGCGAAACCAACGGGAACGTCAGTCAGTTGGGGGCGTGGCTTATCCGTGATGAGGACTCATTGATCAGCGCAGTGTCAGGGTGCCATGTGTAGCATTATAACTGCAGTAAATCATTAACACATTGACTTTAGCCCTGACAGAGTCATTGGTTATTAACTGAACACAAACTCAAGAGCACAGATGAGAAGCCTGGCCGATTCAATCAGCCTCTTTTATGCTGCGTCTTACGTAATGCCATTAAACTCTTTCACTGGATTTCACCTTACATGCTCTTCTATTGAAATGCAAGTATACGTTTGCAAGTAGAGCATCTTCCTGATTGGGTCAAAAAGCAACCGATTTTTTGATATACCCTAGTTAATTTAATTCAGTATGGAGCACCTTTAAAGCTCGGCTTGGTAATGTACTTAAGAAATATTTATTTTTTATTTAAATTTTTTATTGTATTTCAACATGTTTGTCATTTACGTTCATAACATCTGTTGCTCTCAACATGGCGACTCGCTGCTAACAGTTCTAACAGTGATATCAGTGCTAACAGCGATAACAATGCTAACAGCGGCAACAGTGCTAACAGCGGCAACAGTGCTAACAGCGGCAACAGTGCTAACAGCGATAACAATGCTAACAGCGGCAACAGTGCTAACAGCGATAACAGTGCTAACAGCAAGTGTCGGCCATGAGCTAGCCAGCGGGTCACACACACACACACACACACACACACACACACACACACACACACACACACACACACACACACACACACACACACACATGCATTAACGTGCACTGAAAGGCACACAAGGCTGACCCGGCTATGTCAACTAACACACAGAGGGAGAGGGACTTCATTCTCTACTCAGGTAGACGTTACTCCACTACATCATACGCAGCAAATAGTTGTTTCCTGCTATATTCATGCTCTGAATGTTGTATAGAGAACTTTTAAGGACAAAAAAAAAAAAACACCACTTCAAACCACAATACATAAGTGAACTAAACATTATTTTTTTGAGTATCACTTTCCTCCCCCAAAAAACATTACATTGGTTATTTTGTTGTTCAGGTTCTCAATAGGCAATTACAAAAATCCCTGGCAGCCAATCATGACACAGTGTGAATAGTCTGACCGACACTTTCACACAGGCCCTGAAGTAACCTTGATCATCAAGACATGCCAACTCTTTCTTTGGCAAGAGGACAAATAGGAAGAAAGACCTTCAGACTTTAATTTGCTTTTCAGGGTGCGAGTAATGATTATTTTCATTATTGATTAATCTTTTGATTATTTTTCTGAGTCGCTGGCAGTTTATTTTTGTCGCGTATCTAAAATGTCCATCACAATTCCCCCCGGGAAACCGAGGTGATGTTGTGAAGACATCCCGTTCATCATGACATGAATACCCTCATGAAATGTGTTGGCGATAAATTTACCGTCGGCAGGTTGATTTCGCTCCAGCAGCGCCGCTCGGCCTCGTCCCGTAACTTGGCGACGGGGACAAAAACAAGAGTAAACAAAGCGAGCGGGAGTTCCTCGAGAGACCCGGCGACACCCAAGTCATGCGACGCGGCAGGTGCAGCGTGCCAGATCATGTGTGGCATGCGTGATATCACGTCTGTTTACACGAGCGGTGGGAGGACGCGTCGCGGGAGGGCTGTCGTGGGACGGCGCCGTTGTTGACGTAAACCCACACACACACACACACACACACACACACACACATAAATGCGGCCCTCGTCCTTCATAAATGCCATGTGGATATCGACCGGGGCAGAGAAGTCAAACGCAGAGGCGCAGAGCTCGGCAGCTGACAGCAGTTCAGTGGTCAAGATTGTTCTTGTAAGAGAAGGTTTAATTCCCCAATGTCATGCCTGCCTTAAATAGAAAGAAAAAAGTCTGCCTCAGCTGCAGGGGAGCTCGTCTGATAAATGCAGACCGATAGAAGACCAAAAGAAAAATCCCAAAATTACTTTACTGGCTTGAAAGAGAGAGAGAGTGGTGTTTGGATCGTCGCCTTTTTCTCAGATGACAAAGTGAAGAGCCGTTTGGTCTCAGCGGCTCGTTTTTGGGGTTCTTTTGTTCAGAATTAAATGGCATGAAAGCACTTCTCGTGTATCGTCTTCAAGATCTTCCGGTCTCATGTCACGAAACCCCCAAATTAACGTCTGAGACCGGACGCCGCTGTGAAAGGGAGAGGAGTCGTCGGTGTTTTTTTCCCTCTGACAGCAAAGTGATGAGCCTCCTCAGAGTTCTCTTTGTGAGGCAAGCTGTCGTATCGATGACGAAAGTTCCTTCGCTCCAAAGTTACACAGACGAAGAAACTGTGATCCGACTTGATGGTTTGGATGGAGGCGTGTGTTCCCCGCTGGGGTCGGTGTGTCTGAGTCTCGGCTTATTGGTGCAATCAGCCTCGTGTCGGCGGCATCTGAGAGACCCCGCTGACGCAGGCGGAGCTGCATCTTTTACAAATATGGCACCAGATCTGGAGAACTCAAACTGACACTAATGGTGAGAGGAAGCAGTTGGATTCTTTTGTTGCTTTGATTTGTTGCCGTCTGAGGAAATGATTAACGCTAACATGTAGAGAGACAACAAGTGTATCAGGCGCGACGTCTCTTTTATGAAAGGCAGTCTAGTCGCATGCTGACAGATCTGCTGCTTCCCCGTACGCTCGGTATCAGAATCCATCTGGCAGGAAATTGTGTTCGGCCTAAACTGCTTGTAAATAAAGAAGGAAAAAATACTGCATGCAATTCTATGGCTCGGTGGCCGAAAGGCTTTAGCGATTTCAGGTTGGATTCTGAATTCTGTGGTCAAAGGTCAAGGTCACTGTGACCTCACGCCCCGTCTCCATTCTAGAGATATTTCAGGATCGCCTTGAGGGAATTTCTTAAAATGGACAAATGTCCAGTTTGACTCAAGAATGAACTGATTGGACTTTGGTGGTCAAATGTCAAGGACCTTAAAAAAAAAACACGTTTTTGGCCGTAACTCAACAATTCATATGCTAATTGTGACAATTTCACACAAATGACTAAAAGGAAAAAATGAAGAAGTGCTGACATTTGAGCCAAACACGGATGTAAACTTATATGTAAAGTTACTTGACTGCTCGGCGTAGTCATAAAACCCGTGAGACGGTAATTCTAATCGACGGATGAAGCGCCGACCTCAGGGTCAAACACACGCCGCTTCCTGTGAATGCTTCACAATAATACCCACCCTGTGTTTTGCCGGTTGAATGCTTTTATTTTGAAGGAGTTTTCAATCTGAAATGTCTGGTTTAATTTAGAGAGAGATCAGAGTAAACAGTGTGAGATAAAATTACAGAATGGGAATAGGGGACCCATAGAGCTATTCTATAAACAGGTAAACATAAACATGATCAAAAACAAGGTTTGAATTTATTAAAATCATGATTATAGCTTTAAGATTCTTTTTTTTAAATGAATAAGAGGGTTTTTAGAAAAATATATTAATATTTCTCAAAGCAAAGTTATTTTCATATTGACACAAAACTCAAATGTTGCATAAACTCTAGAATCAAAAACGTTTAATTAATCGAGTCGTCGCTGCCACCCTGCAGGTAAACGCCACATCTTTTATAAAAAGCTGCCTCCATAGTGTCACCATCATCTGAGACTATTCTAATCAGTTGGAGAGGTGGCTCTTTAAATGATAAGGTTATTATGTAAGTGCTGGAGAGAAGGAGAGTAGTGCCTCAGTTGTCCTTGGATATTAAAGTTTATTGGACAGCAGGACGGTCTGCATGAGTGGAATACATTCTTCCAGCTGCACCGTGTGCTTTCAGCTTTCAGCTGTGTTTCAGGAGCACTTACGTGAGACAATAACACACCACGCACACGCTTTGAATCCAGAGCCTCTCGAGCACTTACGTCCTCACCTGAGCCGCGTGGGCCCTTTGTAGGTTCTTGTTCCTGTTCAACGCGTTCAAACCAACTTCATCGGCTCCTCTTATCAGAGCCCTCGTCCCGAGAGAGTGGAGCGTGTTCACACTGCGGGTACGCCGACCCACAAAGGAATCAATCAATTAGTCAGCAGATAGTCAGGGACATTTGTCTTTTATGGGTTTGATGAAACCTGATATTGAAATTGGACAGGATTAATAGCTCAGCCGTGTAAAACATAACCCTTCCTATTATCAGCCGTTGGGTGTGCAGCAACGTCTTTTCTTCTGAACGCAAGCAGCGAGAACTCTCCTCTACTGGACGTAGATTTCATGACGTTAGGTCGAAGAATATTTTAATTTAAATGTGGCGGCTTGTTGATAAGCAGCCATGCAAGAGGGATACGTATATTTTTTAGGCCACTTAGAAGCAGAATCCACAGGAAGCTACAATCGCTACGTTTGAGCGTTATGGCCTCGTACAATTGACGTAGTTTAACCGCGTGAGAACCACACAAAGGAGTTTTTAACAAAATCAGCTCCCCACTGTGGCTGTTTGAACCTGAACAGTACATTTGTGGACCATGAAACCAAAACAATGAGCTGAAAGACGCTAAAAAGGGGAGAAACCTCCCCCTCTCACATTCCAAATTAAATTTGACCCAAGCACATAGATATAGTGCAGCTTTAACTTTTTTGGGTTCCCTTTTCCCTTTCCTTACCTCGTCTAATCCTACACACACTCAGATACTGTAGATGCCGGGAGCGTGAGCGAAAGCATAATTAAAGTAACTTTTTCAGACTTTGTCCTCGGTCTGGACTGCTTTCCGATCTGCGGATGCTACTCCTGGTTTTTGTTATTTTTTCCGATACCCGTCCTGTTGTGCGACTGTTTAACTCTCCAACAAAAGGGTCAAAAACAGGATTGAAAGCTCTCGCTCTTTCCTTTCTGAGGAAGTGTTTCATACTCTGATACATTCCATCTCTACTGAAACCTGCACTTTACCCGCTCCGCGACAGTGAGACACAAAAGGACTCGGGAGATGTGAGGCGCATTGTGTTATTACCTTTCGTAAAGGGCATTGTTAAAAGGGCTTCTTTATAAAGCTTTTAGCGCCGCGCTCAGCATTCGTCTCCCCTTCCACATATCGGGTCATCGTTTGCCTCGGCTCGACTGACATGACACCATCGTGGCGTCATTACATCTGGTACTGTTTTTGAACCTCGCTGCAGAGGGAAATCACAGCCGCAGATAAACAACCCTCTCAGGACACCGAGACGCGATTCCATTTCTTCTTCTGTGAGCAATCAGACACGGATTTATCCGTTGCCCCGGAGGAGCGCTTCACATATCGGCTGAGGAATAAACAAGTGCGAATGCGCTTGATTTGATCTCGAAATGTACTGCTCGGCTCACTGAGAGGATTTGAGGTGTCCTCGGCGGTCATAAGTACCTCTTTTACCATTTAATAGTCTGGCAAGGAGATCAGAGTTAATAGGCTTCACATTTAATTTCATAAGCTCTGTATGAATTCTGCATGCGTCTATTAGTAGTCACGCATCAGTGTGAATGAGAGATGGTCCTACACAGCAGTCGTCATGGCATTATCAACATTATTTCTTAAACTCGCGTTTATTACGCGCTTGATTTATTGCGTTGACGTTGCAACGTTTTGTTTGTTATTCATTATGAAGTCGTGGATTGTCGCTTTCCTCTGGAGAATTGCACTGTCAAAGAAGTGCCTCGTATTAATAATCTAATAATATGTTAATGGTGTATCAATCCTGTTAGCATCATTTCCCACTGAAGTTCCCATTGATGTAAGCTGTTCCTAACAATTTAATAATCTTTTTTTTATTAATGTAATCCATTTACACGACCCACCCCTGCCATACATATTCATACCTTTAAAAAAAAAAAAAAAAGATTTCCAAAGCCAAATACTGTAGATATAGATAGATAGATAGATATATAATTATCTTTTAATTATTATTTTTCAATGATTTTGATGTCATTTTTTTGAAAATAGAAAACAAGTTATGACCACAATGGTACCCAGAATAATTTAGGTTTTCACAACGTCCTCCAGATCTGTAACCGCGACGCAACATTCGTGACATCAGCTGCCTCGACCCCGCTAGCTGTTTAGTGGTAACACGTTTATCATCGGCTGTTGAATTTGTCGCAACTCTGCAAGGAGAAAACGTCTCGGCCGTAACTCGTGGCTCGGAATCCTGACGGGACTTTCTGTTTTCCTTCACGTGCTACAGCTGATCTATTATAATTCCGTCCTATTGAGACAATTATTCCCTCTCGGAGCCCCCCCCCCCTACCCCCCCTCCCCTCCTCTGAGGGATGCTACTATCTGGAGCACTCTGGTGTGTAGCACACACTCTGGCAGCATGAAGCTCCATCTCCACCACCGTGCTGCTCTCCTCTCCTTGTGGATTGGCAGCAAATGTTCTCCGCGTTCATGAACGCCCTCTTCTTCGTTTCACTCTGTTGAGATTTCTATTTTCTATTTTTATGGCCAGCTGTCAAACATTTATGTGTAAATGTGAGCGCAGTCCCCCCGTGTGTCGCTGCAGGTGAAAACTATAAATTCACTCGAATTATGCTCCTGATTTTTTTTTTCTTGATACCTGACAATCGAACCAACAGCCAGCAGCGGTGGAGTATGTTGATATTATGTATGTTGACATTATGTATGTTGACATTATGTATGTTGACATTATGTATGTTGACATTATGCAGTTAGCAATAGGAGAAAAGGCCAGACTCCTCCTAACCACAGCAGGAAGTAAAATGAATCCAACCTGTACACTTCCTGTTCAGTTGATGAACTCCCCAACAAGTCATTGCACACGAAGGTCTCAGTTTTACATTTTCATATTTTTATTCTTTTTTGAATGCATTTTGGTTAGCAATGGTTAAAAGTTAATGAGGCACATAGGGGGTTATGCTAAGATATTTGATTGACTAGTACGTCAGTCGATTACACATCAGCTCCCTCAAGGCTTGGTTCGTGTGATATCTTATGAAAAGTTACTCCTAATTTATTTTCCTATGAAAGCAAAACGTGTCAATTTCAGCTTGTTACATCCATACGGACTTTTGATTTCACAGGAAACCACTTAGGGTTTAGGAAACAAAACTACTTGGTTAGGTTTGGGAAGAGATTGTGAAATACTTAGTTAGGGTTTAGGAAGAGATTGTAAAATACTTAGTTAGGTTTAGGAAACAAAACTACTTGGTCAGGTTTAAGAAAAGATTGTGAAATACTTAGTTAGGTTTAGGAAAAGATTGTAAAATACTTAGTTAGGTTTAGGAAAAGATTGTGCAATACTTCGTTAGGGTTGTGTGTACAGTAGCGCTCTTTAAACGTACACATTCATGATCACGTGCGTAACATACGTATAGCTACAAATGCCTGCAGCGTAAAACCCCAAAATCCAAATTTTGAAGAAAAAAAAAAGATAGTGGCAAGCAGTGAATTCAAGAACTCGTGAACTGGAGGCAAAATGCCCCTTTAGTAAGACATGAGGTCCATGTGTTGCTATGGCCTCTGTTCGTGGAACTGTTATTAGTAGTAGCAGTAAAACTAAGGGAAGAGGCTCAACCACGGACGGCAGGGAACCCCGACACACATCAGAGTGAGCGTCTGGGATGTGACCAGCTTCATGTGATAAGTCGTGTTTAGCTCTCATGCTGTGAGCTAACAACAGCATTGTATGCTCCTGATTGTGGAGGCCGCTGCCGGCATGTCACCGGGCCTTCTGGGACGCCTTGTAGTCCTGTAGGGTTTGATCTTCTGCTACATGGAGCAGGAAGCCGTCCGGCATGAGTAACGTGGGCTGATGCAGAATGGAAAGCGGTGTTGCTCCACATCGATCGTTGTTAGACATGAGGAAAGGTTTCTGAACCTTTACACACACACACACACACACACACACACACACACACACACACACACACACACACACACACACACACACACACACACACACACACACACACATACATGGGGTTTGTTTGAGTGTTTATGGTGTTTCTCTTCAGTGTCGGGCCTCTGTAAGAGGCTGCTGTTCAGCTCCAATTTAGGGGCAAGAACCTTTTGCCAGACTTTTGTGTCGCTAGTAATTCTGTGGCATTCTGTGATGCTATTCTTATATATTTTTTTTAGACCTTTTTGCCAATTCATGACTGTGTGACTACATTAGTCTGTACACTAATATCTAAAGGGTTTATATCCACCGCATTGGCAGGAGAAGTGATATTGGTTTCTCTGCCATATTTCTCAAATTATTATTTTTTCTTTTAATATGATCCAATATTTTAGCACCAAACTAAGGGTTATACATTTACATACATTTGTGGCATTTTTCAGATGAATCCATTACTTGTTAGTTCGCTACTAGTCAGATGTGAAATTAAGCTTGCTTCAGCACTATTATGTTGGGGGACAATGACAAAGCAGCATAACCTTTAACCTTTAAAACTTTGTACTTCTTTAGTTTTACTTATGTGCTTCCACAGTTTGTAGCAGCAGGTTCCCCTCCCTATTAGAGATGAAGTTTGTCCACTGACCTCTTTGTTCATTGACTTCAGAGCCCGTAAAAACATCACTATAAACATCCATATACCACTGCAGTCATTGTCAAATCCCCGCTGTGAGGCATTTAAGCTCCACACACACGCACACAGTGACCCTCCGCGCCACCCCGCCGTTGTTTACCCTGTCAAATGCTTTTACACTCTGGTTGCGGCTTAGAATGACTGACTGAGTCTATAACTGATGGAGGCCCAGGCCCGCACTGTCCAGCATTTTGTGCTGAGCCCAACACTTTGTTGCACACTGGCTGTACGGGACGCTTTGGGTGGGGTGCGGTTGGGTGGGCGTCCCAGCAGCCAGCCCTCACATTCTACACCGGGCTGGGAAAGTCAGGGACGAAAGGCCCATCGGGGTGGAGAGGTTGGACAGAGCCTCTAAGCTCGCTACTCCTCTGGGGAATGATCGGCTCGTGTCCGCTGTACTTGTAAAATCTGGGGGGGGGTAAATCCACGGTGATACACTCACAGCCGCGGTTTCTAATTTTGTTTCTCCTCTCTCTCCTCCCTCTGTCACTTCAGCCATAACCAGAGGACCACGGCGTTTCGCCATCCTATGAGCGGGCAGATCTCTGCGGAGAACATGGATTTCATCCTGCAAGAACAGTGAGTGTTCAAGTTTTTTTAAACTTTTTTTTACTTCTCTGCAACCCCATACATACAAAAGAAAAAAAAAGCTTTTGAAATACAAATGATGTTGGATGCTTTGGGATGCATTGACTTTCTCCACACGAAAACTGGCTAAAATCTTTTTTTGTATTTTTTCGTCTGTGAGTTGAACGCTACGCTGTGAGCGGGTTATTTTACCGCTTCCTTTAAAGCGATGATAAATCCGGAAGGATTTAAAGAAACTCCTTTTCTGCTCTTGTACTTGTGACTGTTTTATGTTTTGTTATAGTGTTACCTGAACTTCTGTTTGACAGTGACTTTGAAAACATCTTACCCGAGCCTTAAAGTCATCTTTTCTTAAGTTTAGCTTCAAGTTTTAATTCTTTATTGAGTGGGTGTTTGGCAGGTTTCAAGAGAAGTTCAGGGTTGTTTTATGTGAAGATGTGGGCCTTTTCCACTCACTGCTATTTAAAAGGAGACAACTGAGCCTTACAGATGCTGTTAATCAGAATTGTTTACGTTTGGACAGAGCCAGGCTAGCTGTTTCCCCTTGTTTCCAGCAGTCTTTATGCTAAGCTAAGCTGTGGGGATGTCACGATACCAGAAATGTTGTAGTCGATACCAATGGCAGTGAAATTCAACAATCTATTTTATGTTCAACCCTTCAAACGGTTGTATTTTTTCAGGATTCTTGAGATTGCATGTGAACGCATCATGACAATGTTATAATTTACCATCGCCTAAAACGCATCACAGTGAAACTCAATGCAACCATTAAGGTTAGCTGTTAGCTCCGCAAGACTAGCTTTGAAAAACGAGTACGGTCACGTTTTCAGAGTTTTGGGATCGACTTGCTACCGAGGTATCGTTGTTTCTCCTAAGCTCGTAGGCCGCTGGCTGTAGTTTGATGATTAGTGAATCAGAGTAGGGATTTACGGCACAACTTCACCGACTTCAAAGGCGCATGGAGAAGGGAAACGGCCTGACAAGGTAAAACTCCAGCAACACTAGTAGCATGCAGAACAGCTCCATCGTCAAACCAACGTGTTTGGTCGCGTCGTGGCCTTCGTCAGGGTCCTGATCGGATACCAGAGTCGTGTCGATCTTGTCATCGGTCTCTCAACAAGGAAGCGGATGAGTGTATTTCCTAAAATGCCGATCTGTTCCTCGCATTCTAAACTAGAGGGTGTTTTTTTGTGAGGTGCGAGGGTTACATCTACAGTATACCCCTGAAGGTAGTAGAAATTAGACAATTGTCTCCCTGTGATCGCAACCTAAAAAGGACACAAATGTGTTGCATTGCACTATTTTGGTGCTTTATCACTTTAAGAGACCCGGTAAGTGCAGGTCTCTGTGGAATAAACAGGTCAGAGTGCTTACTCATTGTTTGGAGACATCGCACTCTCAGGGCTTTGTGTGGGCAAAGCTTTTCCTGCTCATGACTAAACCCAACACCAGACTTTCACCACAATAGAGACGATCTCTGAGGTCTCAGTTACGATAGATGGGACACTCTTGCTCCCTCAAATTGTGATGTAGGTCAATAAGGCTGGTGAATTCTAAACGCATCCTCTGGTTTGAATATAGGAAAAACAAAACCTACCTCTACTACAAATCAAAAAACAAACAATAAAAAAAGCATTCTTTAAGAATGTTTGCACAGGGGGTTTGATTTGTTAGCGTCTGTGTGCCTCGAGAAAAACATCTCCGCATCTTGCTCCTGGCACTATAAACCATTTTTTTTTTTCCGGCGATATGCGTGACAGTGTTCCCGTTTTAAGGACTGCAGGCCACTGTCTAGAAACAAACTCTGAATATTTCAGCCTTCCTCCATTTCTTTCAGCTGTTTTTCAAATCTACCTGCATAAACCCCTGGGAGGCAAAGTCGAATTTGAATGTCAGCTTGCAGAATATATCTGGCGAGAGCGTGCAACTTCCGAAATACCCAATTGAATTCATTCCTTTACGTTGGAGCCATTGAACATGTTGGCTGTCGTTGCTGTCGGAATGGAAGAGAAAATGTGTCTGTGTTTATAAAAGTAACAGCAACAAAATGGTGTATTTTCCCGTGACCCTCGTATTTTGGGTCTTAGAGCTGCATATTGTTGTCAAAGTGTGATAATTCTTTTAGGTCATAGACGACAAGTGGCATCATTATGCTGCCCTGTGTAGATCTAAGGCTTTTGAAGATACCACCAATCACAGCACTTGGTTTGATCATTGCTAAAACCTTAGTTCACTTGTATCTCTTTGCCTTTGGTTTCAAATTGGGCCCACAAACGATGACAAGGGGTTGGATCTGCACCGTAAGAACAGCACGTGTTCCTGGAGACACCTGCTTTAGGCAGGAACTACCACGGAGGAGGTTTTGAGTACTTTGGCATGGTGTGCATGTGTCTGTCGGTCTGTGGACAGACTTTGTTGTGTCACAACCATGCAAGATGTGCTCATGAAACTTGAGATCAAAATGAAGGTAGAGTTTGGAGATGGGTGGGGTCCGAGCAACAGCGCTGGAAGTCGGGATGGAGGCCTATTGCTATTGATCCTATTGCAAGTTCGTCTCTAGTTCAAAAAGGGTTTTGAACTCCAAAAAGACCAAATCTATGTGTTTCAAACCGTGGTGATCCTTCATGAATCCATGCCCTCAGATTGGGGAATCTTGCAAATTATTTTGAGAAGTAGGGCGGATATTTATGGAAACCGGTCTTCACCAGTGGCACTGTGGTGAAGGGCATCCAACCATTTATAGTTAGCAGCATGCACCGACAGGATATCTCCTTTTTAAAATTCCTACTTATTGGTTACTTTTGGTGGTTTGACAAGAGTTATGCAGGAATCCATCCAAAGGGCTCAGTTACATAACGCTGTGCTGCATCAACTAAACATCTAAAGTTTGAAACCTTTATTCCCCTCAGGACGCTTCCCTTCCTGAAACATAAACAATATCTGTGATTGTTGTAATCAGTGTCTCAGTGTGCGTGATGATTGTCTCGTTTGACTGCCTCGTCCCACTGTGATCTTGACTATATATTGTTCGGTCCCAGGCACCATAGGTATGAATCAATCAATGAGACTTCCTTAATAGATGAAGCTTAACACAATTATTTCCACTTATTTTGGTTGATGAGCCGTGTGTGTGTGTGTGTGTGTGTGTGTGTGTGTGTGTGTGTGTGTGTGTGTGTGCGTGTGCAGGACCTTGAAACACTTTACTGAACACGTACAGTTTGTCCGGTGGAAAAAATAGCTTTTAATTCCAGAAGGTCAGACAGAGGAAGCGTTCATGTGGCTCTTTCACTTCACCGCCCGTCTGGATCTGAAACCCCAAAGCTCCAAAGGTGGGAGACACCTTGAGCAAAGAGATCAGTGCTGCCAACCTCCCGGCTTTAGATTTAAGGTCCGTTGTGCCTCACTCAGCTTCAGAGCTCCATCTGACAGATATACTAAGGCCCATCCGATCTGCTCCCCACTTGGAGGGTGTATTGCCGGGGACCGAAGAAAGACTCTCGTTGGGGCAATCAAGACATGCGACCAGGTCAATATGACTAAACTTTGATCAAACGCATGAACGGCGCTCTGATCAGCCACAGGGGGCGGGGCTTCAGGGCTCTGCAGACCGAGACCGGAGTTCACTTCACGACCGAACTCTTCGTCACTACTTCCTGGAGTCAACGTAAGCGGACAGCCGACTGGAAGCCGGATCGAACCGGAGTGTATTTCACCGCTGTAACTGAACTCAATCGAGACTCGGGTGTGTTTTTTTCGGGGGGAGATTTTGTGATTTCTAATACGATGCTGGATGGTTTAGTGAATAATAGTGCATTTAATTTAAATAGTTACATTTTGTGAAGCAAATCTGGTTCTGTAACGTAACCTGTGACATTTGCCTATGTTTCTGATGTAGAAGTACACAGTCAGTATAGTATACAGTTGAGTTATTGAGCCTGTTATTTCAGGGTACAATGAGTTTGAATAGTAACATAAGTCAATATTTTTCACATCTAAACATCATAATAAATCTATTGCTTATTTGGGGCATTTAGAGTTGCCCCTGGTGTGTTTTCCTGAACCAGAGTGTACTGAGACTGAGTACTGAGTACTATCTCCTAGTAGATGTACTGCTGGTGACCCAAGGAAGACTTCATAAACGAGTCTTGATCCTTCACATTCGTGAAGCCAAGGCTTCATGTTTTTTAGTACTATTTGGATAGAAGTGACACCTGTTCATGTTAATGATTTTAGGGACATAGTTATATCACTTCACATGTTCAGTCATCTGAATTAAAAGGCATAACCTGAAAAACTAAATCTACCTTTCTCTTACTTTCTTCATTCAATTGTTTTTTGTGAATCAGTTCCGGTTCGCGGCTCGTGTTTGTTTACGCATACAGGTCTTGTTGCTCGTATTGCCTTGAATTAAAAGGTATTGTGCGGTACTCTGGAAGTGTTTGAATGAACGGGTCAACATATAAAAAGGACACATTTCTGTCTGCACTGTCGGCTCCACGGGGCTCCATTCTTTCAGAGTCGTGTAGCTCGTGAGACATCTGTTGAAGAGACCCTTCAAGGACTCGTAAGAAAGAGTTTAATTTCTTACCTACTTTAATTCCCCCACTCACACCTCGAGTGAACATTTCTTTTGCCCTTGATGAACAGTTAATCATACATTTTTAGCTACATTGTGTTCCCTTCTCGAGAGTTATGCCACTGGTTTCTCCTTTCTCATCAGAACTATTATTATATATTAAATATATCTATCCAGCTATCCTGTAACACTACCACATATTTCTTTACTAATTCAGTGAAGGGCAATTAATAGAGCTTTTGTACTGTAGCTTCTAATGTAATGAAGAAACGCATTAAAGTGTAATGAAGTTTCACTCCAAAGGCTCCATTTCTAGCAGCCTATTTTCATTTCACCTCTCGTTCATTTTTTTTTCCATTTCTGTCTCATTCTTTCCATTTCCTCTTCTCTCTATTTCCATTTGTCCCGCCCCCTCTTCCTCGTTCTTCATGTTATCTGTCACAAAGTAGCTCTTTTCTCACAACTCTGATTGTTTCATCCCTTTTTTCTAAATTAGATTTTGACCTTATCTCATCTTCTGTCTTTTCAGACAATAAATGTTCACTTGTCATTTCAGAGAATTTATTAAATGCAACTAGGATTACAGACAAACATAAAATATGACATGTGGATTCAAGACTTGATTAAAAAATGTGAATAATGCAAGCAGAAATGCAAGAAATGTGTCTAATGGATGCTCAGATGTAATTATTTCTAAATTTATGGGAGACTCCCATGTAGCTGGCTGCCAGAGAAGCAAACCTGAGCGAACGTTTTTAAAAACGAACAACAGAAAGTGCATTTAAACACAGATACAGTCTTTCACGTCCTCATGTTGGCCACCGAGCGTCGATTGTTTTCTGTAGCTTATTTGTTTTTCTTCTACTTCTGTTGCTATCCCCCCACACACTTTACTCTCTTTTTCTCTACTGTCTCTGGTCCGTCTCTCCATTCCAGACGAGGAGGAACCAGGTTACATTTTTCTTTGCTCTGTTCTGATGGATCTGTCTTATTAGCAGCTGCGTGGGCGTGAAGCAGGCCTGTCCAAGCTGCTATGATAACGTGTCAGTGCAACACACACACACACACACACACACACACACATACACACACGGCACTTCAGACATCAGTGTGTGTGTGTATATACGTGTGGTTATGTAAATAGATGGTGAATTCTGCACAAGTCTGAAGGACAGGTGGTGGTTAATACAGGATGTGCACTCGGAAGCATTATTTTCTGCCCCAGTGTGATATTGTAATGATACACTCGAGTGGAATTCTTTGCTGCGGTTATGCGGCGCACAGCTGAGGAGCATCAGCGGCATCGAACTTCATACTCGGAGTAGAGAACGTGAGACATTATGGCTTCGGAAGACCAGTTAACTTGATTGAAGAAGCTTCATTTAAAAAAGTGCCTGAAGAAGAAAAACAAGAAGAAGATTGTTAACTAATCCCCTGGTCACTTGAAAAGCAACTCATGAATCAGAATTTATTAGACTGAAAATACACTAGTTGTTCTATATTTAATTAGATCCTATAATTGCTGTTTAATGAAGATGTTGAACAAACTGTCTTGGGGGTACAAAATTTTTCTATTTTTTCATTTTCGGGCTAACTTAAAGGCACTTTTTTATGAAGTTCTCTTTGTTCTATTTTTCAAGAGAATCTTAAGCTAATTTCCCACGGTATGGTTGTCTTTGGTATATGATTCTAGGAGTTATGTAAACTTGTTTTTAAGGAGCCTAGTTTTATCTTTATCTAGTTTTTATCAAATTAACTTAAAGTGCGCTTGCAGAGTTGTGAGTACTTGGTAATGCTGTGAACGTCCAAATTTGTGTATAAATCTTAAGAAAAAAAAAAAATTCTGCAGAAGAAACTGACTTGTCCTGAGGTGATGATGCCATCCAATAATGAAATACTATACAAGTCAGTACTTAACATATTGTAAAATATGCGTATTTGCTTTCATGCTGAGAGTTAGATCTGCAGCCAGAAGGCTATTAGCTTAGCTTAGAGGAAAGACTGACGGCAGAAGGAAGGCTCGCCTGGCTCAGTCTGCCTCCCAAAACCGCTAAAGCTCTCTCATTAACAAGTTTTTGCACAAACAGAAATATTAATACAACAATTTTGTGTTTTAGGGGTAGTTAGTTTAGTGGATAACTCTCGTCCAAAACGGGGCTAATGAATGAATGTCGTTAGCAAGAAGCTACTTTATCGTTTCGCTGCCTACATCACAATTACTGCTGACTCATATTTCAGACATCCTTTGTTTTGTGAACATCACTGATTCCAAGATCTTCTGCAATCATCTTCCACAATATAATTCCGCATCTCTAGATTTTTTTCTCGTAAAGTTCTGTATGAATATAAATGTATGAATCAGTATAGATGCCATTTTGGATGATGATGTTTGCATGGACGGTGGCTCTGAATGGTCAAATAACCCTCTTTTTTTTTTTACGGCTGCGATAAAACGCAGAAAATGTAACTTTAATGCAGGACGAAAAAGTTTCGGAGTGGGCAAGTAAACGTGATTGACACAACGTATTTATTTTTAAACATGCAACAATTTCAGACAAATAAATACAGACTTGGTGTGGAGAGGCTAGCCATCTCCCTCCGTTTCTAGTCTTCGTGCTAAGCTAAGCTAAGCTAATGGCCTCCTGAGTCTAGATCTGTAGTTAACGCACAGACATAAGAGTGGCATCTATATTCTCATCTAACTCAAGAAAGGGAATAATTTCCCAAAATCTTCAACTTATAGTTTTAGTAGTTTAGTTTAGAGTACTATTTTGGAATAATCATGATGATGATAATGCTGATATTAATAATAAATGTAATAAAAAATATAGCACCTTATTACAAGAAATGCAGCACAAAATGCTTTACAACAAAGGATTAAAAAAATAAAACCCCTCAGTGGAGGTAATTTGAGGATTAATAAACTTATTTTCTAAAAGTTTTGGGTCTTTTGCACTATTACTTTTGGGTACCTGGGCGTCTGAGGCAGAAGCAAACACAGAACCTCCCAGTTTCCGCCGGGCACAAATTCACTACAGGGGCTCAATTACACCAAAAAAAGCTTTTTTTCCCAGCCATCTCAGAACATCTTCCCTGAGGTTAAACCTCACTGCAGGTCTTATCTGTGTTGGATACAGATAGAAAACTGCCCCGGAGAAAAAGACTGCTGATCTTGATTGGCTCCTCACATTGAAGAATTACTGAATTTCTTTCCTTAAAGACAGATCTTTAGCTGGGATTTTAAACATCTCAGGGTCCAGTATATTTGGGGCCATAAATCAGGTAAATAAGACAGCAATTGTTGGAGGCTAGTTCCTTTAATCACAGCACATCACTGCCAATAAGCATTTAATTCTAATGACCTTGTGTTTGTTATTGCTATCAGGCTCAGTTTGATACTGTTATTTGCCCTTCACCATAAAAAAACCCAATTTATTTCCCTTTCTCATTATCCTTGCTTGTATCATTTCATTCATAATGCTGGAATGATAATGTTAGTATTACGGGTTACATGTTTGGTTGTGAACGTTCATGCAGTTCCTCTCATCTAATTATAATGTACCGTTCAAAACAAAGATGATGTCATTACCATTAATGTATGTAGAAGGCTGGGATTATATTCCCACCTTCTGTTATCTGTGAACCCTAATTATCCAATTACCATCGCTCCGCTGCCAACAACACGAGAGGAAACGATTTCAGCTGCTGCCCAAGGCGCTATCCAAAAACCTCCACCGTGGTGCTATTTAAGGCTTCTCTGAGCCCGCATGAAGCTCTTGAGGTTTCGACTGAGGCCAAAGCTCTTTTGTAAACCTTTATACTCGTCCAAGGATGGCATGTTTTTCTTTTCCGCTCAACCGAGCTGCTCTTTTTTTCAGCGTCGCATTCATATACTTTCACACACCTCCGTACCGTTTACTGTCGGCCGCTGAGCCTCTCAGCTGGAGCCGAGCTAACCTTTAGATTACCGCCACCCTGTCGACGACGCATGCTGGCACACAAGTTGTGGAGTTCACTGGAGCTCATACTGTGGTATAAATATCTGTCAGCGCCGAGCTGCACCAGCCGGGCTCCCCTTTTTATTTTTATTTGATGTCAACGTCTACCATGATGGAGGCATCCGCTCACGGGCCATGAAAGTGGAGTTGAAACTCCATCCGAGAGCGTTATTAGCAACAGGGTGCGGCGCGTATTTGTGTGTGTGGCGGCCGGCGTCAGCGGGCCTGCTCACCGGGGGTTATCGCGGATTAAAGTGGCTAAAGTGTCAGGACTTTACAGCTCCTCGGCGTACTTTTATCAGCTCTTATTTTGGCAGCAGGAGAGATGGAATGACTTCCTTGGCTGCGTCTCGGTATCTGTCTGCATCTGGAGTGTGTCGAAGTCTATTTGCACCCCGTCTGCCTGTCTGTCTTCTTGTCATCAGCAGTGGGGTCACGGGAAACCAGGAAATATGTGTCACAGACACTGGTGGATTTCAGATTTTGTGTTTTCCTGGATAGGTTGGAGATATGTTAATACATTTTTTCCCCCCATGTGTTCCTATCATGGACTGTATATAACAAGTGCACGTAGTCACCTACCGTCACCTATTGGTTTGTGGACTACAGTTTTGAAGCCTTGAGTTTGGGACTAGGGGGCGGAGCTCGAGAGAAGCGAGACCAGGCGGGGCCAGGTACTGCACCTCACGCTAAGTTAGCAGCTAAATCTAGAGCTAGCTAGCTTGCGTCGGTAATTCATGTCGGCAGTGATTAACTGGGATGCTAATTTTGGCGAGCGATAAACAGGCTTGTTTGTGATGTACTTACCGGAAAAAAAATTAGCAGCCAACTAATTAGTGTTTGTTTTAGTAAAGCCGAACGCTGAACAACGCCGTGATAGCGACGCCGTGATAGCGACGCCGTGATAGCGACGCTGTGGTAGCGACCTGTCAATCACAATGTAGCCACGCCTTTAAGGATACCCTGCTTTACCTTCTATCTTACTCTAAATGGGACCATAATTTACAAAATGAACATCGTGCTGTATTAAAGAGGACTTGAAACTAGCAATTGTGACCATAAACTCCTGTGTTTACCAAGGTAATAAATCCAGTGGGAAGTATTCATTTTCACATAGACGTCAATGCAAACAGAGCTCTTTCTCTAAAGGCCTTCCACATTGGCTCCACTGCTCAGCAGAGGTTTCCCCTTGGTTCCCATAAGTGTTATCCCAGGCTTCATCTATAATCCTAAAAGAGGAAATTACTCTTTAATTTATTACATTTTGTTGCACAATCTCTCGTCATGCACAAGGCCAGGTTTATAGCAAAGTCCTATTTGTCTTATTAAATTACATATTGTACATATGGTCATTTTTGCTATTTGAACTCCCCCCATTTTTCTGGTTGAGTGTATCTGGGGATTAAAACAGTTTTTTGTTAACTATGCTTGTCATGTTCAGGTCAAATACAAGCTTAGTTTTGCATGCATGAGTGGTGAAACCTTTCCCTTTTATAAATGGAGGTAAACAGAATTCCTGGCTGGCGCTCGGCGTGCCTTTCCCTTTGTCACATTTGTTTCTCTCAACTCTTCCTCCGTGTTATTCCTCGGTTCATGTTCCCCAGAAGCTTTTTAAATTCTCTCTCTCTCGTTGTCCTCGTAGTTTTCCCCCGTCTCTGACCCTTCCCCTTCTCATTGATATGGGACCTGGTGATTTAAGAGAAGTTACGCCAGCAATGTGATGAGGGAACACATGGTGCTTCGCCAGGGGGGCAGCTTGGCAATGCTTTGGTTGACTGTTGCCATAGCAGCAGCAGCAGCAGCAGCAGCAGTGTGGAATTGAAACAGGGGGATACAATTGTAGGAGGAATGTGTGGTCTCATTCTCTCTCATTTTGAGAATGCGAAAGATTTAATCTTGGTTAATTATGTTTCTTGCTTTTCTGATCATCTTACACTGGGTACAAGGTTTAATATATCAACTTAGAGATGAGCAGATTGATACGAATCTCACGTGGATCTCAGTGGGGGTACCTTAGCCTAGCTTAGCATAAAGACTAGAAGCAGGGGAGAACTTGTAGCCATGCTCGGTTTAAAGTTAAATAAATAAATAAAACACTTGTAATGTAATTAAGTACGCTTGTACAGCCCAATGTTGTACTGGTCTACATTATATTCAGAGGTGTTTCTAATCAACAAATGAACTCGCAGTGACTCTCACACCAAGATTTAAAGATAGGAAGGTGACAAAACATTTAAACAAAACCAATATCAAAAACCAGAGAGCATCTTTTGATGGGATCACACCAGCCGTGACGCAAAATCAGACCAGGAGCGTAAAAGCCTCCCCCCCCACTCCCCCCCCCCACTCCCCCCCCTCCCCCTCCCGATATTGAACGATGAACGATATTCAATGAAAGACAATTTAGCCCCATTAGCATCAAGGAGGAAGATCGCGCTCAATGATTTGTTAGGACGGACGTGTCTGGGAAACAAAGTTTAAAGCAGAAAATGGAAATGCAGTAGGTGGATTTTTTGGATAACAGTTATTTTAAGTAATATCCCTTTGAAATGGGGACGCTGGCTGTCCGTACCAACATACAGTCTATTAAGAAAGTTTTGTCTTTTGGGTTTGGAAATTGGGTTCAACAACGTGTCAAAGCTGAAATAATGATATCCACTCTCTGTTTGAGGAGAGAGTACCTGTGTTTTTCTCTCAGATAATTTAAAATCTCTGAATATTTTGGGCTGCAGAATCCAAGCCGTGAATTTAAATGTCAGCTGCGCCTGCGTGGGAAGCTATTGTGTTGCTTTCTGACATATTGTGTCGCGGTGGTGGTGGGAGTTAGTCAAGTTTTTTAAGTGTTTCAAAGCTACTTTTTTTCTTGTTGTCTTGTGAGAGGTATCATTAAAATGCAGGAAAACTCTGGTGGTAAAATGTCAGAATCCTTCCGACAATTACTTTTCCTGTGTGATTAAATCTCCTCCGTGGCCTCTTCGCTCTCAACATGGCCGCCTCTTCCTCCCACAGACAAAACAAGAGGAGGCGAACCGCTTTCCTACTGATGAGCAGCCAATAAATGCCCTCCAGCCCATTCAGTGGTTCCTCTTTTGACCCATGGCCAATATTGCTGAGTGAGATTAATATGCAGCACTCTTTAGATCTGGGTTTCTCTCATGGGGCAGCTAAGTGCCCGTCTTAAGTGTTGGTCCTTCAGTATTATTTGCCTCCTTTTTTTTTTTTTTACTTCTCCACACAGTAATTTGTTCACGTCAGAGAATATATTTCCAGCGAGGGTAGAATAAATATATTTCAGAAAAAGATTTCACAGAAGCTGAACGTCATTAGTGATATTTGTTTCTATGATCTTTTTTTTTTATGATAAGATGTGAGTATGAAGCGTCCACAGTTTATCTTAAAACAACAGCCCGGAGCATTTTAAGGTAGATGAGTTGATTTCTCTGAGGCGATTGCCTGATTGGGTTTCATCACTACATCGCTTCCTTTCATTGGTCGAAATTCATCATTCAGTAAAGTTGGGGGTCTCTCAATAGGAAGATTTTTTTTTATGTACTGTTCAATTTTGCGATTTTGGTTCTCATAACTCCTGGTGAAAGAAAACAATCAAAATACACATTTACGGGATTATTTTACTCCACGTTGTCTATTTACATCAATAGATTTCTCCTAAATTTACCAAAAGTTAGCGTTAGATAATGCCTCATTTATATATTTAAACATAACATTTCTGAAAAACTGTAAAAAAAAAATAATAGTCTTAATGTAAGTAATCAACCGGGGAAGTTTCACGGTGATGTTTTTTTATGGCTGTTGATAGTGTTTTATAATTAATGGAGGAATAAAAAGATATATATCAAAAATTTCCTCTGAACAAACCTTTGACTCTAATATGTCAACAAAATGAAGCAATAATTTTGTGCCTGGCTTTATCCAATGTTCAGATTTCTGCTATGGAAATGTATGCAAATGATAAAAAAAAAGAATGCCTCATTTGCATATTTAAACATACATTTTCAGAACACTTGAATCCCTTGATTTCGATTGACCAGCGGTGGATTCTGAGGTGTTTTATTCCAGAATAACAGATTGCTGTTGCCTTTCCAAATATTCAGAATGTCTCCAAGAAAAATAACCAGCGACGCCACATGACACAATAATGTTACAATGCGATTGACATGTAGACAGAAATAAACAGTGCAAATCAGTTTAAACTGGGCTTAACGTGTGTTGTCGTAAGGCTAATACCCTTAAGGTCAGAGTTGTCGGATTGTAACGGGATGTCTGATAGTTTGAATAATTGGACCAGCTGGGAAAATCTTGGCAGGGAAATGAAGCTAATAAAGCCGTTGCCACCTCGGCTACTACACGCAGCGGGCCCTTGAGCAGAGCACTTACTTATTTATCAAAGCTGCTCCGTGTAGGTTAAGCGCTGACTGTATGTTGTCATATGGAAGGATGTCTTAGTGTGTAACAGCAAGATGGGGAGTTATTGTTACTGGAAATGTAAATTAAGACGATAAACAACGTAGTTGTTGTTGCCTGTGTTGGGTTGGGGTCAGGTTTAGGGCATTTGTTATTACATAGACTTCACTTTGCCCAAACAGAACATGTGGACTGATCTGATGAGAAATTAAATTGATGCTTACCTGTACTATAGTGTAGACTAAGAAACGTAAATATCAACTTAGGTTATGATGTTTAAAATATTTCTTGAAACGTGTTTTTATAAAATTCTAACGCAGCACTGTTTCAAATCCTCTCCCAACCAAAAATAATAAGAAAAAGAAAAACATATCAGAAGACAGGAAGAGACACTTACTACTTTAAGAGGGTCTAAATGGAAATTAACTACTCTCCCATAGCAGGTCTGATATTGATGTTGGCAATGTTCCCATTTAATCCAAACAAAGCTGCAAAAACGTTTAAGAAATTGATGTCCAGTCCAGTCCATTTATCTTTTTTAAAGTGACAAATAATAGATAAATAAAAAGGTTTTAACACTTTTCGATCCGCTCCTCTTTCATAATAAAACCCCTGTACGGAGAACGTGGACGCCGTGCTGATAGAGCTGCAGCGACAACATGTTTAGTGGAGCGTCACCGTCTCCTTTCATGTGGTCTCCCTTGAATTACTCTTCATCTTTCATCTTAGTTCTCCCCTTTTCCTCTCAACTCGATTAGTTCGGTTCGATTCAAAGAGGCTTGTTGGCTCGGTGAGCCTCCCCCTACGTGCAGATCTCCTCCAGGTGTGTCTGCAAAGACCACTTCTGTAATGCTTAATTGAATGATTACAAACCACAACCCCCCCCCCCCTCCCCCCCCTTCTGGACCGCCAGCATATGAGACGCCTTTCTTTTCACTCCCGCGCAACAGATAGCGTGTCATGTTGACTGTGAACAGAACCCGTCGGCCCCGCTGTGTGTTTAGCTCCGTCAGCTGTTGGCTCCGTCAGCCAAACACACCGAAAAGGACTTGAAGAGTTGCGATATGAATTTAATGCCTCGGTCGCATAGATTTTCTTGATTTCTCTGTCACAGGTGACCCCTGGGGCGTTCGAGGTAAATAAGTGGCTCGTGTTCCCGTTGGACCTCCAGGAGCTTTCTTACATATAGATTACTTACACAGAAAAAGAGAGGTCGTGACCTTTCTCAAGCCCTCCTGAGCAAGAACTAGCCTTTTTTTCATGAAGGCCGGATTGTGGCCCCCTAAAGACTCAGGAGCCCCTTTCTAATCTTTTTTTTCTTGAGTTAAGTAAGACAAACTCGTATAGAAAACGAGATAACAGACTCCCCGTAGAATCGCTGTCCTTTATGGCCGTGGAAGGAAGCAGTCAGCCTGTAATATGGAGGACAGAAATGAGAGAAAATGCAGGGGGGGGGGGGGCTGATGGCCGCAACAGTAAAACAAAAATCTTCACTGCAAAATAAAAGTGAGACAAAGACGGAGTAAGAAAACATTAAGGGAGGCCAATATTTAGATTTTTTCCCGAAATAATTGTAAACCGAACAAGGTTCACTAAAACAGCACTTCTCCAACAGACACAAAGGTTTGTTTGCAGAAATAAAATAAAAAAAATGTCTGGTCTTATTCGAAAAAAGATAGTGTGTGTCAAGAGAGAAATATAGTACGGGGTAATTAGGTTGGATTCCTGGACGGAAGAATGCGCCACACTGCCAGTGTTTTCCCTTCTGAAACTAATCAGACAGATTTATACACACACTCCGCCTGGTGTCAGCCCGTCGACAATAAAACATCCAGCGTGGAGCGGCTCATCCGTCTCCCCCGTCTCCCCGCCGCGAGACAGCAGCAATAACAGGGCTGTCATCATGCAAAGAGATACACGAGTCAGTGCACGTGTGTGTGTGTGTGTGTGTGTGTGTGTGTGTGTGTGTGTGTGTGTGTGTGTGTGTGTGTGTGTGTGTGTGTGTGTGCGTGCGTGCGTGCGTGCGTGCGTGCGTGTGTGTGAAGTATTTTTTATTTTAACCTGCTGTTAACCTTTTAGATGTACTAATATTAAGATCTCATTCACAGTAAACTGCTGTCAGTGCAGCACATTGTTTAGTCTTTATTTAGATCATCACTAGCTTCCACTCAGTTGTCGCTGTTGTCTTTCAGGGTTAAACGTAAAAAAAAAGAAAAAAAGGAAAATAAAGGATGAAAAATCCACGGAAATTTCATTCCATTTACCAAATATTATGAACTGACATTGCAAATGAAAAGGACAAACGGTAGAAATGACACATTGCAAAAGAAGAACAAACGGTTTTGAAAAAGCAAAACATCAAAATGAAAAGAAAGACTCAGACAACAGTACGGTAAACCAAAGTCATCCGTCTCCGTTTCAGTAACCTTGTGAAAGAAGGTTCTGCTAATTAACTGTGTTCGTGTTAAGCTGGCGTGAAGAAGGTCTACGGAGAACCAATTTGATCACATGACTCGTCTGCGAACACGACCAGGGGGCCTGTCTTCTGCTAGATGTGCAGATAGAAGGACACGTATACAGTACTGCGTCTTTAAAAGGCGGGTCCAGTGCCGGCGAGGCCTTTGAACACGCCTATACTGGAGGCGGGACCTTGTGATGGTTTGTGCGTCCACGGCTTGAATAATTCAAATCATTCATTAATTCTGTTTTCCAAACTGCCAACTGTGCAAACTATGAATTCTATCAGAAAGTTACAAAATATAATCAGCCGGCCTGAACATTTTTGTTAAAAACTGTAAAATCTGATGGACGGAAAAAAAAGAATCAGCCCTACCAAATGGACCAAAGTCCAAAAAGGTAAACCCGTAAAATGAAGTGTTTTTATTGAAGAAGACGTATGAGTGATGCTGTTGGCTTGTTGAAGCTGTGCAGGTGTGTTTGGTAATGAACTAAAAGCCTCATGCTGTACCTCTGTCCTTGGCAACCATTAAAAAAATAAAATAAAAATAACACTGCTCGATAAGAACATGATTTTGAGTGAGTGCTGCTTTTCTTCTTTTTCAAGAATTGTGGTGAAACAAACATAAGCAGCGCTAAAGACTGCACACAGGAAGACGTGCTGGAGGGGAAATCCGGCAAATTCCGGTAAAAGCTGATTCATCTCCGACTGTGATGCCTACATGTACCAGGGTGCATTGAGCGTGCACCTTCGCCATGTTACACGGGTTCTCTTTTTAGTTTAATAAATAAACAAAATGAAGGAAAATATAAAGGGCATATCTTTTTATACCCAATAGGATAAATACAATCAAACACCCTCTGAGTTCATGTTCCTCTCTTACACCCAACTAAGCCAGCTATAAAAAAGCCTTTGTAGCTTTTTGTAAAAAAAAAAAAAAAACACGCTTTTTTAAAAAAAGAAAAAACTGAACAAAAACAAAATAATAAACCAAAACCTTCTTCGTTAGTCTGTCCACTTTTTCCTGACAACCAGCAACTCTGGTTAGGTATTAATACATCCTTAATTCCCTGAGTTAGATGTGAGAACCTTTTCCTCCCCCTCTGCCTGTCTCCGCTGTGCCGGCTGCCTGCTGAGCAGCTGCCCAGCTGTGGCGGCTCTCACTCCTTCTTCTTCGAGGAGGCAGACCATTAAAATTAAGAAAAATACAACGACGAAAAAAAAGAAGTAGCCCCCAAAATCACCCTGCTGGTTTTAATTGTCTTTTTCTTCTTTATCTTCGGGATCCCGAAGAAGAAGGTCTCCAGCACAGCTCGGTCCCTTTCGGTCGTATCCTCCATCCTTGCATACTGAATACCTGCTGCAGTAAAATGAGCTTTCCTCAATGAAATCCGGTGCTCGGAAACCCGGACACATTTGTCCACAGGGAAAAGTAGCTTTAAAAATGAAGATTGAGTTTGACCAAAGACTTATCTCGTCTCAACCCCCCCCCCCCCCGTCTAATTCCACACGTCTTCTTCTGCTTCTCTCTCTTCGGCATAACGCATTAAAAATGCTTCCACTTCACATTATAAACACAACACAGAGTACATCCGATACAAATATTTAGAAAGACAAATCCTTTGTAAAGCATCAAAATAATTCCCAAAACGTGTCTTGTATATTGACTGTACTATTTATTTTACACTGGGATTAAGGGCTGCTGCTCGTTCATCTTCTTGAAGTGCACAGTTACATAACGCAGTCTGCTGCTGAGGCAACTTTTATTCTTCTGCTGGGTTGTAAGTCTATTTATCAGCTTCCTGTTGTGAAACGAGTCATGTAAGGTAAACCCGGGGGGTACGAAAGGAAAACAGATTTGTGCATGTACACAAGTATGTACATATATATATATATATATATATATATACACACACATACTGTTCAGAGGAGGGATTTTATTTATTGCCCTCCAAAGTGTGTGGGGTGAAGAGAGGGAGAACATTTAGGACATTCAACCACCTCAGTGTTGGCTGTCAGTCAGTCAGACACACACACACACACACACACACACACACAGGATCTGTCCATGGCTTCAAGTATCTCCAGAAACATTTTCTGTCCAGGTTTTCCAAACCTCATCCATCCTTCCCTCCTTAATGTCTTATTAATTTGACATTATTAGTTATTTTACTTGGGTCCTTTTTACGAAGTACGTGATGATGTAATTAAGCTGTAATTCACGCATAGTAATAACCAAAATGACAAGAAACCATTTGCATGGAGTCAAAAGGATAAAATGTTTAATGACCACAAGGGATCTCTCTCTCTCTCTCCCTCCCGCTCTAATTATTCTAAATAATAGACTGTCCAGTAAAGTGGAATAAAAGCAGAAATCATTCTCCACACCCGACTGTAGTGCTGCATAATATTCTCTTACAGGAACAAATATAAGATACTGTAAAGAACAGTCAAAACTTTTAAAAAATAGCCCACATGATGTATATCAGATCTGAAAAAGTGTGTTTACCCTTTCTCGCTCTCTCTCTCTCTCTGTGTGTGTGTGTGTGTGTGTGTGTGTGTGTGTGTGTGTGTGTGTGTGTGTGTGTGTGTGTGTGTGTGATCTTCTCCAGGCCGCAGGGTGCTTCCATGATGTCCAAACCCGCCGGTGAGCAGCTCTCCAGCACCACCATCAGCGAGGCCTCCACTGCCATCACCTCCTCCACTGTGGACACCACCCCCAAGGTCGGTCTGTGTGTGTGTGTGTGTGTGTGTGTGTGTGTGTGTGTGTGTGTGTGTGTGTGTGTGTGTTGTTCTGATGTGGTTGTATTTAAATCTTGCCACTGCATGCTGAGGATAACCATGTTAATTATGGATGGCCCTTTCCCTGGGAAAGACATATATCTCACCCTTGGGTGTATGTGTGTGTGTGTGTATGTGTGTGTGTCTGTATCATAGACTTCCTCCCGCCGTACAAAAAGGAAGCCAAAGTATCCCGGATACAGACACTGCCATCTTACGCTTTTAAATTCATTTGGAGTAATGTCCACCTGAGCTGAGATTGAAGTACCTCTGTTATCCAAGCTTTGTCCTTGTTTTGTTGACATGTGCTGACACATGTTGCTTTTCCTGCATATTCGTGCACGTGAGCGCGCACCACTAGCTGGCTCACGGCCACCGCTCTACGCTGCTCTCGTACCGCGGTTACGGCGGATAATGCCGTCCCAACCGCCGGCGCGTGAGCGCAGCACCAACCCTCAGGTAGCTACGAGCCGCTGGCTCAGGTGTCGCCATGTTGAGAGCTGTGTGGAGGCAATCCCTCTATCATAGATATGCTCTAAATTTTGAATTTAGCAAATCGGTTGTCAAAATTGTAAAAATAAAATAAAAAAAAAAAAAAAAATAAAAAAAAAATATATATATATATATATATATATATTTATTATTACTTTTTTTATTTTTTATTTTGCTTTAAATTGGCCGTTATGAGAACTTCTGAAACCCGCAGCTGTCTGTGATGGAGCAGCTTCCTTCTCCTTTCTTTCTTCCTGCGCGGGCGGACAGTCTGCTCGGCACTGGTCTTGTTTGCTAACAGTAATTGGTTTGATGGGTCAAGTCAAATGCACTGATGTAGTAACTGTTGTCAGAAATGTTCAACACTGCGTCCTCTCTCCTGAGCTCTTCAGACTCCTCTTAAAGCGTCTTAAAGCTGACAGGTGCACTTCGGCCATCGGGCTCCCCAGACGGTGGGAAGTCATGCCTGAGGCATTTAGGCCGACAAACACTATCACACCATCACTGTTATAAAAAAAACCTGACTTGCACTGTGAAAGTTTTATTTTAACATTTATTCTTGTATTTTGTTCCTATTCAACCACAATATGCTGAAATGATTATGTCTAACCCTCTTATCCTACTATTCCTCGCTGTGTCCCGTGTTCATATGAGCTCTACAATCTATGAATAAAGTATTAGCAGCAGTAGTAACAGGATTAGTTGTAGAACAAGAGCCGTTGCTATTATTTATGGCCACTCACTGATCTGGCTGGCAGCAGTTTTTAGCTGACTCATGCCAGATATGGATGGTGGATAATGATGAATAGGGGTTCAGAGGTCTTCTGCGGTTGATCATGATCCATGACGGGCCTGCAGGAAAGAAAACACGGGGCTTAACTGGAGGGTTGGTGGCGGTGGAGCGGGTTGATTACAACAGGATTCAGATCCAGGCAGGTGGACGTGAGGTAATAACAACAGACTCCTACCTGTCTGTCTTACAGGAACAGGGCACTTTAACCATAAAAGACTGCATTGTTTTAGACGGTTCATTTCGTGAACTCTGTAATTATCTCCTTTTCTCCCAGGCACTTAACCACTGACAACTTGTCACTGCAACATTAAAGTAATTATTGGACTCCATCTCGATCAGAGCTCCTTCTTTGGGGAATTATTCACAACATACAGCTAATTAGAAATTGATTAGCCTTTCATGATCTCTTCCACCACGCACAAGCAACAATTATACGTTACATTTTTAGCCCTGGTAGAGGCGCTGCATCCAATGGACTGTTGTTCTGTCAGTCAGCTGGTCCGTCTTTTTTTGGTCCAGACTGAAATATGTCAACAAGTATTTAAAGGAACCTCTAACGTTTCCAAGTGGTATTATGGTTTGCGGTTTAAATATAGTGGATTGGATATAGTCAAATCCCCGCTGCTCATTTAAGAAAGGCCACGAGAAAATGTGTTCTTCGTTTTGGATTATCAAATGCACGATGAATCATAGATGTTTGTTTTTGGCTGTTTGTGTTAGCCTTGGCTAGCATGGCTAGCATTAGCAACATGGCCAGCACTTTTTGTTCCAGAAACAAACATATCACGACAGAAAGGGAAAGCCGGGCTTAAAGGGAACCAAATGCTAAATGCTGATGATGTCATTATTCTATAGCCATTACATTATTATTGCCACTTTAATGGATTACATAAAATTCCATACAGATATTGATTACCCCCTGTGGATAAGTCCTAATGACTTTGGTGGTCCTCTGACTTTTCCCGAAGCCCCACGAGCAGGTTGACACTTTCGGCTTTTTGCTAATCTTTTAACATAGCGCCATCATCTGGTCAAAATTCTAGTTCGTCCAATACTTTGTTTATTTGGTTTATGACCAAATACTCGCAAAGCCTCAGCTGTACTTGTGTGTTCAGTGCTAACTAGCAACTGCTAACATGCAAATAGCGCTGAACGTGGCAAACATTATGCCAGCTAACTAGCAACTTGTCAGCATCGTCATTGTGAGCATGTTAGCGTACGGACGTTAGCATTTAGCTCAAACCACTCAAAGCTGCTAGCATGGCTGTAGACTCCTGTTGTGTACTCAGTTAACAGTTCATTGGACAAAAAAAAAAGAGTTAAATTCTTCATCTCTGTGCTTCTCTTTTGCCTTTTCTCTCGCCTTGTACTGTATCCGTATATATTTAGTATTTTCTTTTGGCTGTATTCACATTAGAGATCTTCAAAAATGCTGTTCATGTCAGATGTGCTTCATATCCCAGCTCGTATCTACTCTACAATACAACCCACACACATACCAATATCCACTGACAGGGATGCCGGAAAGAGGCGTGTAGAGTAACAATAGAACCAGACACAATTACATTGGTGCCTGCTTGTCCTTCATGCTGTCGTTGCCTCAGGCAATGTGCTGTTGGCGCCAAAATTATGAAATTAGTCAAAGCGGTTCAGCATAAGCTGAGGAATTTCAATTTGAGCCTCCAAATGCAGATCTGATGGAGGTTACATTCTTTACGATTTGGTTTTGGTGCAACATAAAGTTTTCTGGGATGTCTCTCTGTCTTGGTTATTCATTTTTTTCCGTTTTTTTTTTTTTTTTTTTTTGTCTTTCACCCTGCCACTTTTTATTTTCCTTCAGTTCATAGCTCACACTCCCTTTCGCTCGCTCACTCGCACGCATGCACAGCACCGCGGCTGTGGCGTGAAATCTCATCCCGCCCCATCAACAGGTGCCGCGGGACTAAGATTGACCATGTGTCATCGGGTGCGGTGCCGAGATGACAGGACATCTATCACGACGGCCTGTCGCCGTTTCCACGCCCGGTGTTTTCCTGGCCTGCAGCCCTCCCAGGTGCTCTGGCTCATCACCCCTGCCACGGAAACTGCAGGGGAATCGTACAGAAGCCTCATTCTGACAAGAAAAACTCTTAAAAGAGGAAAAGATGAGTCTCCCCCCCCCACCCCCCCCCCCCTTGCAGAGCACACCGCCGTCAAGAAATGAATCCACAGTTTGAATAAGTCACATCCATTCCGCCTCTGACAAAACATCAGAGGGAGCGCCGGGACAGAAATCATCCCATTTTTCCCGCGAGTTCTCCTTTGAGCACTTGTGTTCTCTGTCGCTGGATGCATATTTAGTGAGGTTGTGTTCATAACCAGTCTGCATAACTTCTTTGGGATTTATCAAAGTCAATGTCATTTAAGAGTCCCTGATGTTTCTCAGTTTACTTATGCAGCTTCATGTGCCTCGTCAGTTCCCTGCCTCAGTATGTATTTTTTTAAATGGTGCCACTTTGAGCATGAAAACCAGCACATGCCACCACGAAGGATTAGCCCATGTGTCGCTGGACTGTGATGGGTTAAAGGGTCGGTTTGTCACTGGAAGGTTCATGATTTTGAGTTCCTGCGGCAACTGGAATAAATTAAATTGGAAAAAGAGTGACCGACACTCCCCCTTAAGTACTGCCATTAAGGTAACACTCCTACCTCCTAATGCATTAATGGCCTTCATCAGTCATTTAACTGTAATTCGAGGTGATTTGGGGGGTTTGTGCTATTCTGGTTCTACTTTTATTTTCAGTTTAATGAGCATGCAAGCTTTCCCGCTAGCATCAAGCTTTATATTCACACAGTTAAGTGGAAAGCTGTCGGAGATCAATAGTAGGAGACTATTTGTTCTGAGCAGCTCACATTCGGTTCACTGCTTGAGGCATATCATTTTTTGTTCCTGACCCCAACCTTTAAATTCTTGAATTAAGTTGTTGTAGCCTAATCCTCGTGCTGGAAATCTTTGCCTTTTCGTTGGTCCACAACTTTAGTCCAGACTGAAATATCTCAACAACTATTGGATGGATTGCCATGAGATTCTGAGGAAACCTTCATGATCAAGAGAGGCTGAAAGCTACCGACTTTGTTGAATCCCTGACTTTTCTCTTTTGTCTGGTTGACACTTTAGTTTTTTCCTGAAATGTCACGACAACTACCTGATCAAATGCCATGGATTTTGGTCCAGACATTTATGATACCCAGGGGATGAATGTCAATTCTGACTTTTTAAATAATCTACTACAGTTCACTTACAGTATTCAGTGGAATATCTCAACATCCACCAGATGTAATTTATCACGGTGAAAATACCAGGTCTGCAAGTTCTCTTCTTAAAGGGTTTAATCCGCCCATTCTTGTGAAAGCATCCTCTCAGGAACAGCCTTAAGAGAATTTCTTACACTCACTTCAAGAATGAACTGATTAGAAATTGGTGTTCAAATGTCAAGGTCACTGTGACCTCACGAAACACATTTTGGGCCATAACTTTGACGATTTCCCCCACATGTCTGATATAAGGATACAATTATGAAGTGATGCCATTTTGAGTGTAGACCGCAACTTGACCACCGTGAGCCGTCGATTGTAGTTTACAAGTTAACATTTAGTCTGTAAAATATCAGTAAATATTCAAAATGTCCAACGTAATTGGCTAATTGTTTCAGCACTAAAAGTAACCCAGGATGACACTTGAGGGCTGAAATGTTCTATTACGCCCAAATGCTGTTAACGACTGATTAGATCGACTTGAACAGATCAAGATTAGGTGTCTAGTGTAAATATAACTCAAACTGATTTCTAAAGGGAGGGTAAAGTGCAACTCTTGTTTAATTACCTCAGCCTCCCAGATAATTCTCGTCTGGCTAGGGATTTGAACCGACAGCCTCCAGGTTTTTGACTGGTCCCTCTCGGCTTTCAGGTTGTCTGATCGCGTGCCATTAATGTAACAAATAGCTGCTCTGCACGTCGAGTCGCTCACCTACAAGACAGAGTGCTACTTTGCAGCAGGGACCACAGCCTTTTCCACAGAATTACCCTCGGCCTAAAAATAGACCACCGCATCACACACGCACACGCACGCAAACTCACGCATTGTTGCAGACACACACACACACATACAAGCAGAGACAAACGCATCAAACATGCATGGACATCCGCATACTGTATATTTACAGATAAGGGACTCCGATGTGACAGTATTGGAGCCGCTCTGCATCTTTGCATCATGCTTGGCCAACCAGCCTCTCTCTAATTAGCGGGTGGGTTTGCTGTCTTCCAGCTGTGGATGCCTCCCCAGTGCCGCTTCCAGTCCATACACACACACTCATGCAGCCGTCACACCAAATCTTAAATTATAATAACAGAGTGACGGAGGTGGCAGGGTATTTGTGTGTGTGTGTGTGTGTGTGTGTGCGTTTGCACAGCCATGGGGAGTCGTATTTCTTCTGAGGTTTCAGAATAGAGGATGGTGTAACGAGATTTCACGACTATGTGCGCGGCGTATAAGTATGTTTGCTTGCTTACACAACAGGCACACACACGCAAACACAACAATCATGCAATAATTTCAGGGGGTTAGCCAAGAGAGAGAGAGACAACCATCAACCATGCATATCTTAAATGCGTGTAACGAAAGACGAATTGACGTCAGTGCCTTTAGATGTTGTACATTTATACATTTATACAGTTGGCAGAATTGTATCTTAAAGGGCTGGAACAGTAAAAACTAGCAAAGAGATAAACACTGCTTATAGACCTCAGCTGTAAGTCAAACTGCTCAGATAGTGGCTTCCAATGAAATGTCACCTGCTTTTGTATTGACTGGCCGTTTCAAGGCCTTTATCTCAATTTCTTTGACATTTATTAGAATGAACAATTGCTTGATTAAACTTGATGTCACAATATTAAAATGAAACTCTATCCTGCTGCTTAATAAGTACGAACATCCCGACTGGGACGCTGCTCCTAAAAGCTGAATGAAGCGCTCACACCCCGGCTGTCTGGCTGATGTTAATTCTGGACTGTAGGCATCCGATAATATATCATAGAGCGATACTATAGGCTACAAATAACCAGAAGCAGCTAAAGTATTAACACTTAGTTTAAAAATACAAACACACCATCATAACCTTATGAAGTTACAGTTGAAATAGTATTGGAGTACTATAGATCTACTATAGAAGATGCATAGCCCAAAGAGTATTAATGTTTACAATAATGTAAACAACACACAGCAACTCAAGTCTCTGCTCAAGTAGATATTAATCCACCATATTGTTACATAGCGAATAGTTGTTTGCTGCTATATTAATGCTCTGACTATCCTATAAGGGAACCTTTAAGACAACAAATCCATTGTTAAATAATCTTCTGTAGAGAGGCCTTTAGGTAAAATCTTATACAAGTCCTCATTATTTCAGTTTATATTGGGCTTACATGGTGCATTCACTAAATTACTTTTATTCTGCTTTATACGTACACAAATCATGCACAATCCACAGATTTGTTGTACAACAATTACAAGGGCACCAGATTTCTGCAAGAGATGCAGACATTCGGAGGATTTAACGTCAACCGGCTATTTTGGGGATGGACTGTTTTCCCCCTTTTCCATCACAGCCCTTGACTTCACTCTGCGGGAAAAGTCGCCTTATCAGTATCGCGCACACACACACACACACACACACACACACACACACACACACACACACGGACACCGTTCACATCTGTGTGCTGCGGGGAGAGTCACCGCCTCCGTCTCTTTGATGGGAGCAGCTCGGGTTCACCGGCACAGACTTTCCAGCAGGTGCTCGTCTGGCGGTCGAACCAGTGACCTGCAGGTCGCACGCCCACTTTTCTAACCTCCCACCTGATACGTCTGCGGAGGCTTTGACAATTTCGGACTAATGTCATGGCAACCACGGCTGGCGCTCTCGTGGAGGTCCAGTGGGAAATTGGCTGTACTCAAATAATGGCTGTAATTACGTAACAACTGGGGCAGAAAAAGGTACCACGAGGAGAGAAAAAAGGATAATCATGGTGTCTGTGTGTGTGTGTGTGTGTGTGCGTGTGTGTGTGTGTGTGTGTGTGTGTGTGTGTGTGTGTGTGTAGGTCCATACAGTAATGTAGTTAGTCAGACGGAGTGGTCTGATGAGGCACAGACTGCCTGTTTGCCAGAGTCGCACTTCTGGTCCCGGCCTCTTTGACAACAGTTCCGCTGCGGAGAATAAATATCCTTGTTAAATTGCTGTTAATTGACCAAGCTAATATGGCTCTGCAAATGCTAAAGTTGACATGCAACAACTACTGCAGCCAGCCAGTTTTGCTACTGAGCAAATTAGATGTGTAAAAAAAATAAAAATGAACTCAACAAATGTTTGGTCGGACTAATTAACTAACAAGCTGGCAATTAAACAGCTGATTGGTAAGTAACAAACTGATCTTCTCTCGGTCACCTGCACGTATTCATTCTATATTATTTAGACGCAATGGCAGGTCCCGTGTGACATTGTCAGCCATCGTTAAGGGAGTTGACCATGAAAGCCCTCTTTATTTGTCTGTGTGTGTTTCAGGGCTCCCGGTCCAGTGGAAAGGTGCACAGCTTTGGGAAGAGAGAGCAGGCCATTAAAAGGAATCCCAATGTTCCTGTGGTGGTGCGAGGATGGCTGTATAAACAGGTCAGGACACACACACACACACACACACACACACTGACTGAAACACACTCATTCTAACACACGACTGGGACATTCAGTATATTTACTGCTTTATTCTAAAATTAGGACTCTGAGTTACTTTCCATGTGAACAGCATTTTTCTGATTTCTTAAATAAGCTCATAGTTGTTGTGTGGGGTTACGACCACAGGGCAAGGTGTCGAGGTCTGGCCTGTTGCCAGTCGGACAGCCGGCGAAGGTTAAGTCCTTGTTAGAGAATTTTGGGAATGTTTTGCAGAATGTTGCCTTTAGTGTGGAGGAGGCACCGCCTCTATAACTAAAGTCTTTGTTGTTGTTGTTGTTTTGCTCAGTTTAAATAGGACAGACAGTATCAACATGACATATATTAGCTTTTAGGTTGAAAGCAGGAGGGAAACTCAAAGTATCATAAAGTAAATGTCATAACTTTATTTAATTTCACCAGAATAATCCAATCAGTATCTTTACTGCTTTCCAGCGAGTCTTGAGCACATACATTAAAAACTAACAAAAACAATATTGAACATTAGAACGCCAAGATATGCCCTCATTAATTGAGCAAGGGCTGCAACTAACTATTATATATACCATAAATATTATGACCTATATTGTCTCAATAAATCCCAAAAATGTTCCCATCACAACATCCAAAATGGGTTGGTTTGTCTCACCAGCGGTCCAAAACCCAAAGATATTCAGTTTACAGTGATATAAAACAGAGATATCCTCACAGTTGAGAAGCTGGCGCCAGAGAACATTTACTCAGAGGGGACATATCATAGAAATCTCACGTGGGTATCTGCACACTAACAGCTACTAACTGTGAAACAAGACAACTCAGTTTTTATGTGGGCGGCCTCGTTCAGAAAATCTGATTTGGCTCCTACGTTAGAATATACCGCTCCCTGACTGAGTGTCTCCACGGCTTAAGAACCAACCTTTGTAAAGGTGCACCACATTTTTCTCGCTAGCCAATCAGAGCAGACTGGGCTTGTTATTGCAAGAGGGTCTTAAAGAGACAGGCGCTAAAACAGAGCCTTTCAGACTGAGAGTGAATACAGGTATATTCAGACAGACCGTATGCGAAAAATAAAGTGTTTCTTGAACATTAAAGCATGTAAACATGTTCTAGTAGAAACCCAGAATACAAGTATGCACCTGAAAATGAGCATGATATGTCTCCTTTAAATGGTTATCCGAATAGTTGCAGATTCTTTTGTTTGTCAAATGATTAATTGATGAATCAAATAAGCTGTACTGAGCTGTACTTCATAGCATTAAAATAAAAAGGAGAGTTCTTTAAACTACCTGTGTGAACACCTTCACTGAAATACTGTCTGAATACTCTTGAGATGTCCGTGTCTCTTTAATGCACCACACAGTTGAGTTCCAGCTTCAGCCTGCCACATTTCATCCATTGGCCTACTTCTATTTTTTTTTTTTCTTGATTTATGTCTTTTGCGTTGGCAATATAGAGCACCTGCTGTTGATCACAGGCAGGCTATTACTGGAGGGACTCTGACTATTTGAAGTTGTACTTAAAATATCTGTAGTTGGCATCGTCCCACCAGGGAAACGCTTGGCGTCAGTACAAGACAAACAGTGAGTGATGTTACTGCGAAGCAATTATACTTTAATGACCACACGCGGAGGCCCGTACACACAAATACACACACGCAGGAATTCCACACACACAACTGAATGCACAGCCACACACATACAGTCTAATTATGCAATTATCTTTTAATTAGAAAGCCACTTGCAGGGACCCACACATGCACGTGAATATACACATATACGTGCGTGTACACACATATTATCACAGGCTATACACACACACACATATATACACACTATCGGGGCCAGATAGACAGGTCGCTTACAAAGAAGCGGCATGTATCTGTGATCCCTCTGGAGCTCCTCTCTCTCCTCTTCAAATGGCACAGTTTTCTGCCAGAGAACTTGAAAGACAAAGCGGGCGGTAAAGCAGCCGTGGCGGGCTCGGCGAGCCAGTGGACGAGGACAAATGATCCCTCCCGTCCTCCCTCTCATTCTTGTTCTCTCTTTTTTTTTTTTTTATCTCCGCGCCTATCCACCCCACTTGTTTTCCTGTTTCCGCTGCCCCCCTTTTTCCAACTCCAAAATCTCCCATCTACTTTCTTGTTATCTCCTCCTGTCTTGTGCTACTTTGTGCTCTCGTTATTCGTTCATGCATTGCTTACACTCTTTGTCCCTCCTCCCCGTCTGCAGGACAGCTCTGGGATGCGTCTTTGGAAGAGGAAGTGGTTCGTCTTGGCTGATTTCTGCCTCTTCTACTACAAAGGTGAGTCTTTGTTCGAGGAGAAGGTTCTGCGTAGTGTCGGCCGGACCTAACGCGTTGGAGGAAAATGGTTGAAATTCACACTTACTGCCCGTTCCGCCCCACTTCCCTTTTTGTGTTTTTCGCTCCCCCGCACAATCATGCATTCAGGTGAAAATAACAAAAACACCTTTTTTACTGCTTTTAAAATGACCACAGCGTTGAATCAACACCTCTTAGAAAATCTCAACAAAACCTGGATGTCATAAGCTTCACATGTGTAGGATTTATTGAAGGGCTTTAGCATTGGACTGGATTTTATTCTGCTGATGTCTCACTGGTGTCGTTTGAAACATGAAAAAACGAAGCTAGTTTGCAACCATAAAATTGGAATTCACTGTCGAGTAATCCTACAGTTTAGAACATATTTATCTAAAATAGCTTTTATCTGCCACTCCAGAAAAAGAAATCTCTTTCTTGTCTTTTAAAATTGCTGGAAAGACAGACAACCAGGGGGAAATATTTGTCACTGGAGATAAATAAAATATATGTCTGCACTGGAAATATGCTGCTTTCAATAGAAAAAAGGAAAAGTTTGGGACGAAGTTCAAGCGTTTGATTGGATTCTGATGGAGCTGGATTTGAAGTGAACTGCAGCTGACAAAGGAGCCAGTGATTGCATTGGGGCTGGAGTTAATCTGATCTTTCTCAGGGAGTTATAGCTCAAACACATGGAAAGATATGGATGCACACTGAGCTGCATCACAGGCTCCATCAGCATCCCTCCCTCGCCCTGGCGGTCTTTATCTCCCTCTCCACGCCTTTCTTTTTCATCTCCATATTCTAAACAGAACCTTTTGGGACACGCTCCTCTACCTCTTCGCCTCCACGGATGACATCAATTCCCTGTCGTTTCTTCTCCTCTCTCTTCCCCGTCTTTCTCTCTCAGTTCAAAGGTTTCTCGTCTCGACATGAAAACACTTGATCCGTCTCCAGCACCCCTTGTCCCCTCCCTTCGTCCCTTGTTTTCACACAAACAACCTAACCTCCTTTGGCTGTCTCTGTTTTTTTAGTACCTTTATTTGTTTGATGGTTCCCATCAGGGCTGTAGAGGTCAAGTCTAGGCTTGTTTTTTTTCTGAAAATGTGGTACTTGTTGCAGCCTGGTGTTTACATTTTAAGATTAAAAACTTGCACATTGTATTTTATTATCTCTGACAAGAGATAATGATATCGGTCGTGTGTGTGTGTGTCTGCCTGTGTGTGCATCTCTGTGTCTGTCCACAGCTAATCGCACGATTTTAGGTGCTCATTTATGGCTGCATGCTCAAGGACACTTTTCTCAAAACACCTTTTAGTGATTGACAGGCAACGATTAGGAACTCTTTCATTATATTTCAGTCATCTTTCAAGTTAAAAAGCCCCACATTCTCTGATTTCAGCTTCTAAAATGTGAGGATCCTCTTTTCTCTTGTCGTACACGATAGTAACCCGAGTTCCTTTGGGTTTCGGACTGATGGTCAGATAAAACACCAATTTAAAGATGCCACAAAAAAAACAGGCAGTAAATAAATCTGCAGATTAATCAACAATGAAAATTATTCTTATTGCAGCCCTAAATAAAATATGAAAAATCCATACAATATAAATCTATATTTTTTACAGACTTTTGGAGATGGGAGGGTGGCTGTCCGTTAGACACATGATCTCAGTATTTCTAAATCCTTCTTATTTCCATTACAGCCCCGTACAGCATGCACACCCTTTATCCTGAGTCCCTCAAGGCATATCAGAAAAAACAACCTTTTAACCGGGGACAAAATAGAGTGACAAAATACTGCCATTCATGTGCTCTTTGGGTGCTATCTAACTTCACTCGTCACGGTCTGGTCTGCTCAGTGTGTTTGTCCGTGTGAGGGAGACAGACTGAGCAAAGCAGATAAAAAAGACCTCAACGTCTCGCCCACCATTTAGGGAATGTCTCCTCCAAAGGCCCTTGAATTATTTTTAAACAATTACCCCTTTAATCCACAGTGCCGCCTTATCACCCCTCAGTCAAACACCCCCGCCCTCAACCAAAGCGCACACACGCACACACGCACGCACACACACACACACACACACACACACACACACACAGGTGCCGCGCGCACACATATTTTCATCCCATTACTAAATTTTGCGGTGTGGTAATCGCTGTGTGCACACGCACACATTCTAGCGTGCTGTCACAATGTTCCGTTGAAAACAAATGCTCAAGAGTATTTATTCACAGATGTGTGAACTAATAAACGGGGGGCATATTCTGGCTGCACACTTGTGTTTGTGTTTGCAGAGGACCAATTTTGAATTTGAGAGTAAGGATGTTTTTGGAAAGTGAGGACATTTTTTAGCTGTCCTCGCTTCTTCAAGGGTCAGAAGTTTAGGTCAAGGTGGAAGGTAAAAGGTTGAGGACTGCGTTATGTCAGTGAGGGTCCTTACAAATATAGACGGACAAATGTGTGTGTGTGTGTGTGTGTGTGTGTGTGTGTGTTCACTGTCATCTCAGTGTGTGAACCGGATGGGTCGGCCACAGAGGAATGGCGGCTGGCTGCCAGTTGGACCCGGCCCGCGTTAACTCTGTGACACTGAGATACCAGAATGGTCATTTACTGTTTGGCACGACGGCGCGCGGGCATGAGTGACGGCATGCGGGTGTGTTTATGTGAGCGCTGTGATACCGGTGGCAGGCAGTGATGAAATTAGTGGGTGATGAGTGATATTTAATCTCTGGCTCTTTCCTCTCCTCCATATCTCCCTCGCTCCTCTTCTCACCTTCCTCACCCTGTTTATCTACTCCCTTCTTCTCTCTCTCTCTCTCTCTCTCTCTCTCTCTCTCTCTCTCTCTCTCTCTCTCTCTCTCTCTCTCTCTCCAGACAGCAGAGAGGAGCAGGTCCTCGGCAGTATTCCTCTGCCCAGCTATGTCATTTCACCCGTGGGACCAGAGGACCACATCAGCCGCAAGTATGCCTTCAAGGTACGCCTCCCTTTGTTCTACAGACTGCTGTGTGCTGACTCATATCTTTGAATCCCTTTTCTCTGATGTGATTGATCTTTTCGGTTTTGTGTGTGTGCGTGTGTGTGTGTGTGTGTGTGTCTAGCCACATATTTCTGCTTTTAGATTCAAAACAGAACAGAACAAGGCACGATTCTTTCTGAAAGTCATGACACCTAATTCAACCAAACACAACCCTGGAAACTTCTCTCTCTCTTTTTTTTTTTTTTTTTACCTCACAGCATGAAAGGTTGTGTTCAAGCTAATTTGACTAAAAACATTTGTGTCCAATGTGGTGACGTGATCCGGGCACTAACAGCATTCTCTCTACGGCTGGAAGCAATGCAAAGAATGCCATCGCTATCCTGCACACTTCAGAGTGGATTTGAGGCTGTTGACACTGTGGAACATGAGTCCAACATCAGGAGACTAAAAAGGAAATATGTGAAATACTGAGGTTTTATTCCCACTTCAGGCCCATTTGCTAAAACTATATAACCCTTCTGCTATTTAACACACCCGATGAGAGTTTCCACCAAGTCGTTAGTATTGTTAATGACAGAGACGTTCATTAGAAATAATACACACACCGTTCCAACTGAAAACCCGCTGCCTCATTAGAACATAATACTACCATAACACCTGTTGTACTCCATGAAGACCGGCAGGTTTGGTGGCACGCAACTTTCCTCCCTATCCTGTCGAGCATAATTTATGAGTTATTTAACTTCACATTGTGTATTCAATTCTTATTGAACGAACGTTTGTGTTTGTGTGCCGTTGAGAACACTACTTTCTAACAGCCTGTTATAACTCACAGCAATGACAAAGTGTCTTTAGGTTGTTTGCAGAAAATGCATCTTGAAGTCAGTTGATTTACATTAAATTACCGCTTTTTTCTTCTTTTTTTTTTTAATTCCTTCTCATTCAAAATGTGTAATTGTTTTTTAAACCACTGCTTTTTCAGCAGTCACCTAATTGATGTGGCAATTCTGACAAAAATACGCAAATAACAATAATGATTTTTAAATGGTAGTGAAGAAAACAGATCTTCCCACAAACATGAACCTAACTACCCAGCCACCCCTCTGCTTTGTGCAGCATTCACCACCTGTTGTAGCCATGTCTATTACCACTGAATGTCTGTCAGTGTCTTTATTGAGACAGACAAGCTCCTCTGGAATGGAATGAAGCTCCTCCGTTCCCTGAGGCAGTCGAGTCTTTGTGAGTCGAGCCCAACACGTGTGAAGTTAAGAGGCAGGCGTAATGTACAACAGCCACAACTGAGTGTTTGCCCTCATGTGCAAATAGGCTTCAACTTTTGAGTGGACCATGAGTCATCAAGTGTGATTTTAAAATCTTATGGTTCATTATATGAAGTGACATGTTTGCTTAGTTGTTAAAGAAAAGCCTTGAGACCAAAAGGTCATAGTTTGATAGCTGCAGCGTCAATGCTTCCTAAGAATGTTGACTTAATGTCTTACGATTCAAATCTGCAATCTTTCACCGATTATCAATTTAGTCCTTGTAAACTGGACAAGTTGGGTATCATCCACTAGACCGAGAGAAAAAAATCAATAAGCACTGACGGAGACGGTCAGACATTATTCCAAGCTTTCCCCCTGTGGGTCTCGAAAAATTTTAGGTTGCTGCAAACATTCAGAGACTCAAAATATCCATGTGAGGGCCAAGCTGGAGTTACAACAAGATCAGGCAGGAAATGGATATAAATAAACCAGGCAACAAGCTCTCTGAAGCAACTCAACGTCAACGGCAGGAGGAGAAGGTCTCGGCTCGGTGTATTTAGTGGGAGGAAGCTAACACACGGGACGGGTAGAATCCAGGCGATCAAAAGCAGTCGAGCTCGGAACGCAGGGTTCCAGGACGAAGTGGGAGCTACCCAAGAGAGAGGTCACATGGGGCATGAGTCATGGAGATTAGAACTCTCTCTACTGGGGTCAGTATGTGGCAATCCTCCCTCACCAGCACGCACTGGGTCAGCAAAAGGGAAAATGGCTCTTACCCAAGGTAATGGCGCCATGACACTGTGTTGCTGGTCTTAGCTAAAACAGTGGAGCGGGAGGAGCGGTCAGTAGGACCTGACTCCTTTTGTTCAGAAGGAAACCAAGCCAGGCAAGGCCCACACACCAAAACCAACCACACTGCAAATGGCAATGAAGGTTGATGTTGGACGGAAGCTGCAGTTTCCAGATGTGGCCCATTCCTCTCTACACCCAGACATTGTGTTGTGGACTCAAGAAGACAAGAAGATAATCCTGTTGGAGCTAAGGGTTGAAACAGGGATACAGTTACAGGGCACTAGAAGGTTGCTGAACATTGTAAGAACCTGGATTGTAGACTATGTAGCTTCCTGGCTATGACACGAGTCAAAATAGTGACGTTTTTCACAAAAGAAACCTTGAAAAAACTGTAGTTTTGAGACATCTTAAGTCTGGCAATGGCAGGGAATGAAGAGGAAGAATTAATGCTATCCCCATTTCCCACTCATGTAGCTTGTTAGCTAATATAAACTAAGAACAATATTGCACTTACATCATGGTCAGGAAGCTATACAGGAAGCTGTGAATGATAGCTGTTGTTACTTTATGAAGTTTGTAAGTTTACCTTCTCTTTCTTTTTTATTTAGTTTCGGCTTTTTAAAGAGTAGCTTAACAGCAGCTTAAAGTCTGGTTTTACTTCTCACCTTGCTGTGGTGATGTAGAAGTGTACCAGAGGGTGTGGTCAGGACAAAGTGACATCACAATTCCAACAACACCCAACTGCAAGTGTTGCTGGGTGCTGTCGGCTATAAAAGCAGACATGAAACTCATCAACCAGAGAGGGCAATGAATCCCTGGTTTTCAGCCAGGTGGTAAGTTACTCTTAAAAAGGTATAAAATATGCAGCATTTTGTCAGCTGGTGTTTGTAAACACGCAGCATTCAAAGTGGGCCCCTCCTCCCTGGCGGTAATTGATGACCTGAACACACGGCATGCTGTTATTGTCTTGTGGTTACATCACCCACACGGGGGTTTAAAAAGCTGTGAAACACAGGTCTGTAACACCAGCAGGACCAGTTAGCCTCCCATACGATCCCAATGGGGTGGGCATCATGTGATGGTGGTTTGCCGTGTGAATGCTGCACCCATTGTGAACCGAGTTGGCCTACACATGCCGCGAATGAAACCTTCAAGCTTCGACGACCTCCCTCCCGCCCACCACCTTCCCCTATTCACTGAATCCTCTTCCCTCTCTTGTTCCCATTGGTTGGCTGCCCGACGGGGACTTCCCTCTGTCCCTGTGAGTGTGTCGCGTCGCCCAGTGACAGTCCTCCCGTAAATAGGTACTCCACCCTCTCTCGTGCTCTCACTTTGCCAGATGTGAACGTTATATATCCGTGTTGTCCGTCGTCGGTGTGGCTTTTTTGGGTCCAAACACGACGGAATATACAGCAGCCTCGTATATTCCTCTGTTGGTTTTTTGATGCATGTTTTGAGAATAACGTCCTTTTGGCTGACGTGGTTGTGTCGTGTTTTTCTTTCAGTGTTCTGTCTGATTTAATTCCTCCCTCTGTCTTTTTTCCCTTCTTCTCTTTCTCTCTCTCTCGCTCTCTCTCTCTCTCTCTCTTTCTTGCTCACCCCATCCTTGTTATCTCAATATGAATCTTTGTATTTGGCTTATCTGGTGTGGGGCTTATCGTTCATCTTTGTGCTGCGCTTGCTGCCTCCTCCATCTGTCACATCTACTGTACCGGCATGCAGTTTACTGATGGCGTGGAGGAAAAACTTCAACCTCACACTACTTTTCCAGAAAGGAGATTGCAGGAGATCTTTCACTGTAGACGCAAGCTATGCAACCCCACAGTCACTAACATGTGGATTTCTTTTTCAAAGCAGCTGCTGCTGAAGGTAACTTTGAGCTCGAGAAACCTGTTATACTCTAGCTTCTTAACAGGATTATTTAACAAACAGAGTAGTAGCACTGACTATATTTCTAAAAGCAGGCATGACTTTAAGCCGAGACACCCACAAGCAATTGTTGTCTCCATTTTATTTATTTTTTTCTGTGTAAATTCAATTTCTACAGCTGCAAGTTTAGGAGAACGTACCTTATCAGGAGCTTTGTGGTGCTCGGGCTGCTGAGGCTTATCTTTATGAGCACAATGACTCTTTAAATAGAGCCCTGACAAAGAGTGTGTGTGTGTGTGTGTGTGTGTTTGGGGGGGGTGGTGGGGGGCGGCTGTCCACCGGAAAAGAGCCCACTCTATTGTAAGCCCTTCCAAGTGCAAGAAGTGAGTGATATTCTTCAGTCTGTAGAAAAGGTGCGTCTGTAGGAGAGAGAACACAGAAAGGGAGGGAAGTGATTAGGGCTGGAGAGTAGAAGGCGAATAAAGAGAGGAAGCGATAGCTGGAGAGGAAGGAAGTCATGACGGCTAGTCGCGGGTGAAATAGAGGGCAGAAAGGATTTGGCAAGAAAGAGTTTTAGTATTTTTCCATAAAGCGTCGTTAAACAATACAGCGAAGAAAACAAAAAAATCGGGAACACCCTTAAAACTCCCACACAGTCACAATCCACAAAGAGCAAAAAGAGGCTTAGCTGTGTATGAATTCAGTGTGTAGGTGTATCGGTCACGCACTCGGGGCTGAATGACCCACTCAGCATTCCTGCTGGAAGGAGGCCGAGTCTCTCCATGTTATTTTGGACCGGCGGTGGTGTGTGTTGGATTTTGTCACTATTGTATGTGTGTGTGTGTGTGTGTGTGACGTAACTAAGATGAGGATGAAACAAGGCCGGTGTTATGAGATTGAAATCGACAGAGCTTTAAAATGTGCCTTTGGTTTGGTGGAGGTCGCGTGGGAGCGGAGAAGAGGTCGCCCGGTAGTGGCCGACCACCAGTCACGCGGTGACGTACATCGGCGTTTGACATGGAGGCTCCATACACATGACGAGGGCCACTTGAGCTGAAAATATCTGCGTGCACGTGCTTGACTCCTGGTAATGATCTAAACAACTGTTAAAGGCCCCGTGGAATGGCACTGCTTGTGATATTGGGCCTTTCCCATTTCTCAATGCTGTGCCTCCTCGCCTCCTCGCCTCCTCCGGCCTGTGAACCGTGGAAAATCGCAATCCCTGAGATGCGTCTCGAGGAGCGAGGAGGCCTGCTGGAGGAGCTATAAGCGGAGGATACATCGGTGTATCCTCTGCGGGAGACTTTTAAGCACCTGCGACATATAAAAGAGGCGTGACGCACAGCTGGAATGATCTCAAACCATGGCGGGACTCGACAAGTGTAACTGTTCCTATTTGCATTCATAGAGTTGCAGTTCTTTAAGATGATCAAATGCACTGTCAAGCTTTGATGTACGGCGCCTCGTCGCTCTAACCGCATTCCCTAATGCTTTCAGCACTAATTTGCTGAATTCTACGTTTTCATATAGATAAACAGGACAGTGTAATGTCTCATTTGTTAAATGCCATTTTTCCTCGACTCCTCTCTCTAGCGTCTCTTCCTCACCTCCTCTGCTCACATCTCCTGTGGGCAGGGCTAAGACGTGAGGAGAGGAGGTGAGGAAAGGAAAGGAAAGGAGTGGAGGCTGTACAAACTGGGGAGTGAGAAAGAGTTATTGTCCGCAACTTGAAGTCGTTTGTGTCCAAAAGCACCATGTGAATAGGATTTAGAATTAGGTTAACGATTAGAGATAATCTTTGGTTAAAGTTTCTGTGATTCAAGTAGGGGGTTGAATTCAGTTTGACATATTGCACTACAAGTGTGTGTGTGTGTCTGTGTCTGTGTGTCTGTGTGTGTGTGTGTGTTCACTGCACATGCATGCCAATATCTCTGCACGTGCCTAAACATCTGACTAGCGGCGCAGTCTCTCATCAAGAAGCCTGTCCCATTGTAGCCATAAGAGGCCGTCTGTCAGAATGCTGATGGTGAGCGAACAGCCGTGTTTTGACAGCTGCTTCCTGAGGATGCTGCTATTCCTCTCGTCAAGATATTTAGGGTGTTTTTTTGGATACAAGTTTTTTGGAGTTTTTTTAAGATGAGTGATTGCTAACTAGTTCCCCCCTCCCTGTATCCTGTCCTCTGAACACATCTTTATGCCCGACAGTGACAGGCGGACTGAGGCCCACGTATGGTCCACATCTGTTGTTTTCCTCTGGGTAGCGTTGTGGTCAAAGAGTCTGCAGACTTTCTCTTTCACCAAGTATTGCTCCAGCTGATTTCACTGATCAGACGGCAGTCAGGGATGAAGTAATCAGTGTAATCAGCTGCTGGAGTTTGGTGCTTGTTTGGTTCGGATGCAAACCTGCATAGCCATGGATCTTGATTGGAAACGACATACCAAGTTCATTAGGATCCAGGTTTCTGCAGGTTCAGAATAACCATTTTCTTCTAAGGCACTCTGGTAGATGAGGGAAGTTATTTATATTTTTATTAAAACTCAGTTTCTTACTGTTATAATGTCACCTACCTGCCTTGTTTATAATGTTATTGCTTTTATTGTTTCGGTTTTTACCATGTAAAGTACCTTTTTAAAGCACTATACAAAATAAATGTATTGTTGAGAGAAAGTAGGGACTAAAAATGGTCAGTTGGTAGAAAAGAAACTGAAAAAACACTGAAAAACAGGAACCACTTTGTCGATTAAGTGGAATTGCATTAATTTGAAAGCACTAAATAAAAAAAAATGTCATCAATCACCACATTAGAATAGCCTTAAACAGCCCCTCCCCTACTACCGAAGTGCACAAGGTTATTAGGACTTTGACGAATCAAGTGAGCTGTGCAATCAACTCCCCGATCTCAAGATATGTGCCAGGATCAGCATCAAGTAGATACTCTAGCACAGTGAGTCAGAGAATTCAAGTTTAAAGGGACACACATCAGGAAACACTCACCTTTTGCTTGTACCTGTGCACATATATTTTGATATCTGAAGTGCCGGCCAACCCACAAACTGTGAAATACGACGACCCAGTCAGTTTTCTGTGTGCTTCCTAGATCAGAAATAATGTGATTCAACAAGCCATTCAGATTTGGCTCCCTTTTCCTGTGTTAGAATATACCACCACCTATCTGAGAACTACCTTTGCAAAAGTGCACCATATTTTTTCTCGCAAGCCAATCAGAGCAGACTGTGCTTTTTCTCTTTTTTTTTTCGGGAGGGGGGCTTAAAGAGACAGGCGCTAAAAACGGAGCGTTTCAGTCAGAAGGCGAATATGTGTATGTTCAAACAGACCGAATAAGAAAAATAAAGTGTTTTTTTTACGTTATGGCAGGTAAACATGTTCTTGTAGAAACCCAGAATACATTAATGAACATAAAAATGAGCATGATATGTCTCCTTTAAGTAATTGTCTCACAGCAGCAGCCACTGACATGAGGTTCTTTCAGACGGCTTGCGACCTATTGAGCTGTCGGGGAACCTGGAGGGGATTTAGCAATGGGAGCATTTATGCTTGTTTGTGCACATGTCTGCATCTGTGTGCTGGGATTTATTCAGACTTCAGAGTAGCAAAGCTAGAACAGCAGGGGTGACAGTCTTTGTTTGCATTATTCACAAACTTGTTAAGCGTGTACAGTACATTGAACGGCACAAGTGGGTGTTTTGTTTGTTCCCGACTGTCACCGCGCCGCAGATAAGGAGCCGAACTGCTGAGGAATCATCTCATTTCATCACAATATAAAACCAAATGAAGAAATCCCAGTGAAATTACTGCAGCCGCTGTGGATCCCACCACAACACTCCTCGCACACTTATTATCCTGCATTCATTATTCAGTGAATGAATTAGAGTAGGGAAGATTTAGCGTCTAATTACTTTTCATTTGCATGCATCTGTTGTTGAGAGGGCTCTCTCATTTGTCTTCCAATCCCACCCCACCGAAACACTGAATGAAGGAAGGAAGGAAGGAAAGGGGAAAGTAGGACATTTAAAGATCCGTGCCGTGCTCAGTGGAGTGCAACTCACTTTAAAGGGGCCTCTAACAGCCCCACTTTCACAGCGAGGACGTCTTCATCAAGGGTACAAAACACTTTTAATTAAACAGCTGTTAGTGATGTACTGTTCCTTGAATTTCTTGGCCACTTCTGTTGTTTGATGGTGTGTGTTCTTATCCCTGTCGATAGCTAGCCAATTATAATATCAGTGACATCACGTTGAGGTATTTTTAGCACAGCTTCGAGAACGAGTTCAGAAGCACCGAGACGCTCTGCCTATATGAATTATCAAGCGGTGGTGTCGGCCTCTCAAGGTCTTCTCTCTGGACTCGCATAAACTTAAAGGCAGAAATCCATAGTGGGAGAAGCAGAGATACAAGCGTCTCGACTGATGGTAGTCTCAGTAGAACAAAATGCAGTGCAGCCAGAAACATGTTGATTTTTTTCAGAGAGAAAAAGCAGCTCTCATTTGATTCTGGCTGGAAAGAAACTCTCCTTCAGTTACTGTGCAATCGCTCGTATTGCGGCTCTCTCCACCTACACAAGCAGAATAACCTTTTGAATATAACTACTTCTAAGGCACTCTGGTAGATGAGGGAAATTGTTGTAGAGAAAGTAGGGACTAAAAATGGTCTATAAAGCTGCATTCTTTGATTCTAGAGGAACTATCGGTAAACACAACATTTAAATAATATCTCAAAGTGGAATAGTGAATGTTTTAGCAAACCGTTGCTTATTTACACATCTACAAGACAAGGAGCAACATTAAAGCGAGGGTTGGTAATCTTTAGAAACCAGCAAAAGTACGCTAGATTTTAAAGGGCCAGTGTGCGACATTTAGCAGAAATGGAATGTAATATAATTATGTTTTCATTCAGAGGGTTGCAATGTACAAACACACCGCCAGATGCCTCCAAAACCTACACACTGTACGTTTAAAGACTATCCAACCGAAAAACCTTTTCCTAAACTTTTTACTAATTAAAGTTGCTAGCAGCACTAACTCCAAAAGTTGCAACGTCTAGTGAGAAAGTCTCTTCAGGCCTTCCTCCAAAGCCCCAAAGCCACGCCCCCAAAATGATCTTAATGAACGTAAACAACAAGCTATTGTTAGTACTAGCTAGCAGCTCGTGGAACAAAATGAGTGAACAGACAGAGAGCGTGCAGACAGGCAGAGAGACAGGCAGGTAGACAGGCAGACAGACAGGTAGACAGGAAGACAGGCAGAGAGACAGGCAGGTAGACAGGAAGACAGGCAGAGAGACAGGCAGGTAGACAGGAAGACAGACAGGTAGACAGGCAGACAGACAGGTAGACAGGCAGGTAGACAGGCAGGTAGACAGGCAGACAGACAGGTAGACAGGCAGGTAGATAGGCAGAGAGACCGGTAGACAGGCAGACAGACAGGCAGACAGGCAGAGAGACAGGCAGGTAGACAGGCAGAGAGACAGGCAGGTAGACAGGCAGAGAGACAGAAAGATAATTTAATTCGGGCCACATGAAATGATTGGACGGGCTTAATGTTTTTATTTTTTGTCATTTAATTTATTGATTACTGTCAAGATTTAAGACAATTTCAACAAATACAAAAAATGTTTTGAAGATTAACATGATGAAAATAGGTAATAATATTTATTCTCTTTTTTAAACTCTGTTATGGTCTTTGTTCCCCAGCTAGTTGCTAAGTTGTCAGTTTGATGCTCGTCAGCTAGTGTTCGCTGGGCTTAACGGAGCTCCTTAGCCAGAAACAGCAGCCTGCTGCAGTTGGAAACGAGGTTGAGCGAGAATGAATGTTTGCAGGCTATAAAACTAATTTAAACGGGCTTCAAAAGTTTCAGAGTCGGATGATGATTCTCCGCAGGTTAGTCACTGTGTTTTCACTTCAACAGTCATGTTATCTATTGTCAACGGAGAACAATCTGCTCAGTCCATCTTCAAAGCACAAAATAAATGCTGGGATGCACTGAACATAGAGGAGAAACATCAGATGATGTGTGAGTAACAACAGAAGCTCCTCTTCAGGTGCACAGACTGAAGTCTATAACATTAGACCTGTAGTACTGGAAGTAAAGAAGAAAGGAATCGCTCTGCAACATCACATATCAAATGTTTTGTTCAGCATAGCACAGAATGATTTCCTCTGGTACTCACCACACATTGAGCCTTTATATCTTTCCCCATGACGAAATGGAGCAGATGTGCTCGTGACTGTCTCACTCACACACACACACACACACACACACACACACACACACACACACACACACACACACACACACCAATAACAGTCTATTAGATCAATGACTAATAGCCTTTTTTACTGTGCATACAAAGACATATCAATCTTAAGTTTAGCTCTGCCTGTCATGAGCTCAGCACTTAAATCACAGAGTACAATTACCTTGTCATGGTGTCTAATCAGGCTTGCATTTCACACCGCTTCTTCGCGGAGCCACTTTTCCACGCCAGACCACCGTAATGATGTTACGTCCTTTTATTTCTTTTTGAGAGATATGGTGTTGAGAAATACGGCAAGCGTAAATGAAAAAGCTATTATAACATTACTGTTTGTTTGTAAGCTGTTATTTGACCTTCTATGTGTCCTTAGTAGGTTTCTAAGCTGTAATAGCAGGAACAAAAGCAGGTTTGTGAGGAGACCTTGGGGTTCCTTTTTCCCCCTGACACTCACATTTCCTCCTCTCCATTGTACCGGAGCACCTTTCCTCCCATCGGTCAAAAGTTGTGGCTTTGTTGGTCGTTACTGGCTGGCATTTCTGTCCCTGTATTTATGTGGTTTCCTTCATTCTCTCTCTCTCTCTCTCTCTCTCTCTCTCTCTCTCTCTCTGTCTCTCTCTCTCTCTCTCCCTGTATTGGTCGATGCTTATGTGGCCCTTGATGTTGTTTCTCTTGTTGGACAGCATGACATCTCTCCGTCTCTTTGACCGAAAAAACCGAGGCTCGCTGCCGCTGATCTCTCTCTCCGACCGCTGACCTTTGACCTGGCCTCTCCTCTCTCCCTATAGGCCAGCCACACTGGTATGCGCTCGTACATTTACAAGCAGAGCTCTGTGATTGGCACGCAGGCGGAGCACACTGGGATGCGGACGTATTACTTCAGCGTCGACACCCAGGAGGACATGAACACCTGGCTGAGGGCCATGAACCAGGCCACACTGATGCAGAACCACCCCAACACACTCATCAGGTAGGCACACACACACACACACACACACACACACACACACACACACACACACAGCATGTCTCATGCATGACCTCCTGAGTATGTTGCTACCGTTCTACAGCAGCGACATACTAAAGAGGTCCTTTAGTACATTCAGTCACTTAACGCTTGAAAAAACCTTAATAAGTTCCAGATCTTTAAACTTTCCGTTTCCACTGTCAATACTTTGACTGCTCCACCTCACGCCATGAGCTCCCCCTTGTGTCTGTTGCCAGTATTTTGATGCCTACGTTGCTGAAAATGAAAACTTAAGTCATATTTTGCATTTTTTTATAAATAAATAAAAACTAATGTTTATTTATGTACCATCCCTAATTCAGATTACACGAGGAACCACACCTACATGAATGTACACATATTCTGTAATTCAATCGTTACAGACACCTGACACACACACACACACACACACACACACACACACACACACACACACACACACACACACACACACACACACACACACACACACACACACACTTACTTCCTCCACATCTTCATCTTCCATTAGTCAATCTTTGGTGCCGGGCCTATTGCACAGTGCTGTGGTGATTTTGTACTACATTTCCCAGAGATCACCTGTTAACCAAGCAGGAGGCTCTTTACTGGCACATCTTTTTTAAGACCTTTGTCCTGTGTTTGAAGGAACTGTGTGCAGCATTTACGGGGATCTATTGGCAGAAATGGAATATAACCTCCGCCTTGGACTTACAGATGATTTGATTAGAATTTGGAGGTCAAAGGTCACTGTGACCTCACAAGAGAATTGTGAGGTCACTCGCTCAAGAATTAAAACGCTAACTACGGCAATTTCCCGCAAATGTCTAATAGTGCTGCGGTGAGGACATTTTGGACAGCGATGGATGTAAATAACAGCAAGGCATTAATCATAGTTTATACATATCTTGCAGTTCTCGGGACAATATTTATTTATTTATCTGCAATTAAACAAATTGTTTTCACTCTTAATCCTCTCTCCACCCTCCGGCCCGCCCAATTCCATCAGTCTTGTTTTCCTACCGCAGAACTTCTAAATATTCTACTCTGCTTCGTTAAACAAACACTGTCGAGCACAATCCATAAACCGTCATCATCATCATGCCCTGAGCGGTTGTGAGACATGATTTGTTAACGCACTGTATGCGATAGCTACAGCTGTTGAATCCCACAAATACACACTTCCTAGAAAGAGTTACCATTCGTTTGTCTCTTTTGTGACTATAGAGGATTCCTGGAGGAACATCCACACGCCGCTGTTTACAGCTTTAACACATTCTGTGTCAGTCCCGAAGCTATAGCATGGCAGCGTAGTGTATATATTTATTTCTTTTTAGATGTTCGCTTGCTTTCAGAAAGCAGATCCTGATGTTGCGAAATGCTGTTTTTGAACAAGCAGCCGCTTTCCCCATGTATTATTCATATGTTGACGTGGAGAGGTGGCGCAGATCAAATGCATCCCATCGTTCACTGGCAGCCGCAGACACCCGCAGCTTGTACCGCGACGTTTTCATTTTTTTTTTATTTTGGCGGGGGAAATCCCACAAGACCTCAGCCGTCACTAACGACTGACGGGAAGGGAAGTCTGACTGGAGACAGCTTCCACCAGGGACGGTTTTAAAACCACTTTTTCACCCCCAGGTCCTGCGTTTTCCTATTGAAAAAACTATTAAAGTAGGATTACTACTTGATGGTTGCGCTTCTTTCTCAAGAGTTTGGCGACTTTTACAATAGATAGATAGATAGATAGATAGATAGATAGATAGATAGATAGATAGATAGATAGATAGATACTTACTTTGTTAATCCTGCAAGGGGACATTTTTTTGCTACAGCAGCATTTTTACATACAGGTAAGAACAATATATACAAAAAATCTAATATAATAATAATAAGAAAATATAAGAAAAATGCACAGTATATACAACAAATAGAATAGAATAATAACATTAAATTGAATTAACAAACAAAATGAAACAGTAGTGCAAGATGTAGCCAACAAACAAACAACGGTGCTATAGTTGGGTGGTTGATTTGGCCAGAGGTGATTTATTGTACAGTGTTATTGCAGAGGGCAGGAATGATCTCCTGTAATATGGAAATAATTTTTTTTTTGTACAGTGATGGAATGCGTTGCTTGAAACACACTACTCTGAAGCTGAAAGTTAATGCCTTCTAAGCCCCATTTCACACAATCTAAAAGGAACAAACCAGTCATCATAGTGCTAATTTGTATTAAATATCCTCAGATAGCAGCTGCTGGCAGGGAGCACGCCGCCACCTGTTTAATTCATTTTTCCGACTTTGGTGTTTGGTTCATTGAATTTCCGAGACCTGACTATTCCTCTCGCTCCTCGTCACGGGGGATTTCATTAATGAGTTTGAAATCTGGCTGTGGTTACAAGACTTTGCTCGTCACCTGCCCTGCTTTAGGTCTGTGCGCCGTGTTCCGCCCTGTGCTTAAAGTTTGGGATGAGTTAGAAGTTTCCCTTTTATGTGACAGACATCTAGTTCAAATTCAGTCCAGCGCACCAGAACAAACACGAAGACGACTGAAATGGTGGAACACAAAGTCCTTTGAGAGATTTGATTAAAACAAAAAAGAAAAGAAAATGTCAGCTGTAGTTAATTATCATCCGGTTCTCTTGTGAAGCGTGGACTTATCCAAATATTTAAAGTAGGACTTGGGGCGGCAGACATCATAATCCTACCCATGTCAGGTTACTTTCTGTTCCCCTCCCTGCTGCTGTCGTTAGTTTGTTGCCCTTCCCCCGGCTCACAGGTGTGTCAGATGTGTTCTCCACCTTTCCTGTCCAATGAAAGTCTCACAATGTTGAAGAGAAAGTCACAAAAAGTAAGAAAAGTGTCAAAGGCCAACATTCATCCCGGCTCATCATCTCTCACCAGACCTTCCGACAAGTTCGAGACGTTCAACTTGCTGCAGCAGCAGGCCGTCCCGCAGACGAACCACGTGAACCACCACAAGTCCCCCGACGCTGACCCCACGCGACCCATCGTCCACGAGGTTCTCCTGGAGCCCGTACACCGCGACGCCGACGAGCGCTGCAGCTTCCACAGGGACTCCCCGGCCACCGGCGCCGCAGGAAGCACGGCCCTGGAAATGGACACGCACACGTCCCTCCCCTGCAACCCCGCGCCCTGCGGCCTCCCGCAGTTTGACCACGTGTCGGCCTCGGCGCCCGTGTCCAGGGTCCCGTCCCGGGCGCCGTCACGGGCCGCCTCCACGCTGCCCTCCAGCGTCTGCACGAGGAACGGCCTCGTGTCCACGCCCAGCCCCATCCTGGAGCCCAACGGCATCGCGGCGGGGACGTACCAGAGGGCCACGCCGGCCACGCCCCCCGCCGACACACACAAGCAGGGGCACAGGAGGAGCACGCTGGAGCAGGTGGAGCAGTGGGTCATGGTGCAGAAGGCGGAGCACAAAGGGTGGGTCACTGTCATATGTCTCATTTTGGGGAAATACAAATGATTATGTTTACTGACGTGTAGCATACAGACAGATTCATGCCACATGTACTGTATCAGCAGAAGGTAGAGTTCCAGCACAATGCTTTATTTATGAATATTGAGCTTGTTTTTATTAAGAAATAGTACAACAGATTAATTCATTTCCATGCGACCTATTTGTACCTCAATAAATTCCATTGTTATGTTTATTTTCTTATTTAATTGTTACAGGAAATTTAAGGTCGATGAATCAATAGATATTCAGTTTATTGTCTATTCAACAAATATGTCCTGCCACTCAACAGCCCCCCATCCAGAGAGAACACCCTCCCTCGTCGCACACCTCCAACCCAGCACAAGTTCACCTCCATAGATGCATATCAGACTCTGCCAAAGACCCCGCGCCAGAGCCCCACGCCCGCCCGACTCGGCGAGTACAAGTACGCCCAGGACCGCCTCAGCCACTTCCGCCTGGCCCCCGACCCGGGGCCCAACACCGCCTGGCAGCTGTACGAGTGGCAGCAGCGCCACCAGTTCCGCCACGGCAGCCCCACGGCGCCGCTCTACACCCCGGCCCCGGACTACCCGTTCGGCCCGCGCCCCCCATCCACCGTGCCTCCGGCGCCCAGGTCCGAGGGGCCACCGCGCTGCGTGTCGGTGCCGCCGTCGCCGGCGGACATCCCTCCGCCGGGGCCCCCGCCCGGCAGTAGCAGAACCCTGTCGCCCACGCGGAGGCCGCACACGCCGGCCGAGCGGGTGACGGTCAGGCCCGTGGGGGAGAGGTCGGTGGTGGACATCCCCTTCGCCGTGTCCCCCCGCAGGTCCAAGTCTCAGCTGCTCAAGGTAAAGATAAGACGTCAAGAGCATGTTTGTTGCAAACTAACACCAACACTAACTAAACTAACTGAAATAAACTCAGATATTTATTTTAATAGGCAACACCGTAATTGGTACAGAACAATAAAGATCAGTTCAGTTTTAATAACCACACATGGTCTGTGATGCTCCTCGCCAAAGGGACAAGAAATGAAAATACAAACCATATTAACAACGGAGTCCAACTTTCTCTGGACTTTTGTGATTGATTTTGTATTCTATTCTACTTGCTGTGCACAGAGAAGCGTCTAAACACAACACTAATGTTTCATTCGGCAAATTAAACAATCCTCAAGCAAAGGAATGAGATTAAACTGTCACTTTAAGACGGCCTCGTGTTCACAGTTTCACCATTAACCTCACGCTCTTATCCTCGGAGAATGACAGCAAACCCGAGTCCCGGGCTCCACGGTGATCATCCAACACATAATTATTCAAGTGTCCCCGGAATATAAAAGAAAAGACGAAATTATACAAGAACAGATAAAAAAAAAAGGGAGAAAGGAACGCAGAAGAAAGTGCTGTGATGTATGAAGGACACACACCGCAGTGCTAGCATGTACAGATATTGTTGATCACCAGACATTATCAATAACTTGTGGATGACTGCAGATTATTTTCCCGTCTCTGCATGGATCGTATGAAGCTGATCCCGTCTCGCCTGTTGTTTGTGCTCTTCCAGAGGTTGGACCATTAACGCCTTTTTTTTTCTTCCCACTGTCAAGTGCAAAGTCTCAAAAAGAATAGTTCCTCACCCAGAACAGTGTCAGTCATTCTGACAGGGCGGAGGCGGATGTTGGGACCTTGTGCTTCACTGAACAGCAGAATTGTTTCAGGGCCTTTTTGGGGCCCAATGGCAGACATTTCCTTCAGGGATTCAGTCCGTGTAATTATTTAATATACTATGTACTATATTGAATAATACGGTGTACTGTATATCAAACATTTGTCATATTTTCCGCACACTGAGAAATCAATAGCAACTGCATTAGTATTTTGCATGTCACATTTCTGAAATTGAGTGAAAAAAACACAAATATGCAAATTCACGCCCACTCTTCCAGAACCACAGGCAGCTACATTTTGCCCAGAGATAATAAAGAACACCGTGTTTTGTCATCAAGGCCAATGAGAAACATTGCACCCTCTCAAAGAAGAATTTTAGCCCGTGGTGATTCTTCACTATTCAGAATATTTTGTGTTTATTCTTTTTGTTGAACGTTATATTCTAAACTCCAGTGTATGTGTGGTTGTACTGTATGTGTGTAAAATGTGTTGTCTATGTGTTGTCAGGCTGCTACTATCGACAGACGGTCAATGCCTCCATCTGGCTACATCACACACACAGTCAGTGCACCCAGCCTTCATGGCAAAACGGTACGTCTTACCAATACAACGCTTCACTGTGTTGCAAATATTAATATTTGAACAAACATTACACGGGGCGTGGATTTCATTTGTCAATATTTTTGGAACTTGGAGCAGAAACCGTGACGCTTGAAGGCTTAAGAGTGTTGGAGTATCCAGTGATATGCTTTTTACAATGTGTCAGGAAATCAGTCACCAGAAGAGCGAAATCTTAACAGATGTTGCCCAAATCTTGATTAGCCTTATTGTCGGCACGGGCCAGTTGGCTGTTGCTGAGCATTTTGGGAGACATTGCCTGTCATCTGCATTGTGTTGCCGTGAGTTCCGCCTTTAGCTTTTGGATCCTCCTAAATTCTGCTTCTTCAATCTGGCCATCAGCCAAGTGGCTACTGGCGCTGTGAGAGCCGGGTTTTAAACAACAGAAGTTTTTTTTTTTGTGACTGAAGTTTGGCGTGGTCAGTTGTTAATGCCAGGTTGTATTGTCCCGTGGTGCCTGACAGCCCGAGGAGCTCACCCTGCTCCTCATTCAGCTGCGCCGGCATCAGGCCAAGATGGCGTCCGCGCGCCATCACGCGTTCACCCAGCTGCAGCGGCTCAACGGTCCCAAAGAGGCCTTCCACCACAACCACTTCCTCACCACCACCACTAGCACCAGCCCCCTCCTCAGCTCGGGCCCCTCTCCTGTGTCCCACCTGGGACACGTGAGCCTCTCGGCTCCCCTGGGCTCTTGCAACATGCAGGTGGGCCCCCCGCCCCTCCCCCCCCCCCCTCTCTCCGCGGCATGCCTGCCCGTCATTTTACCCGCGGCTGGTAGAGGTTGCCACATATTGCACGGCTGCGTTTCACTCAAATAAAATCTCCCATCGTTTATTTTATACACAGCACTCGTGGAATTTCTACTATGAGTTTTTACCATTTTCTTATTGAGAAATGTTTTTATTTCGTGGCTCTTTGTTGGTCCGTTTGTCTGTCCGTCAAACGTTTTGGCCCAGGGTGAAACATAACTATTTTGATGGCTTTTCCATGAAATGTTATGAAGACACTCCTTGTTCCCAGGTGATGAATTCTAATCATTTAGAGGAAATGTTCACAATTTTAACTTCATTCAAACTTCTAATTTCTAGATTTACATTTAAGTTGCTGCAGGTAATCAAAGTCTATCAATGGAATCATATCGTAATTAATACATTTTGCTCTTAAGTTCTTAATTGAATAAGAGAATACCCATTACTTTTTATTTGTCAAGTATTTAAATCATACATTATACAAAATCATGTGGTTATGACACAGACTATTTATTTATTGTATTACCACAAAATATGATATATCATGATATATATATATATATATATTGTTATTGAGATATAAAATTACCTCTATCGTGGTCGATGTTTTTGGCCATATCGCTCATACCTATTTGTAAACATGATTGACACGATGTCAGGGTCGTATTTATTTTTAAACATGTGGCACCTGGTCTCTGGCTGCTGGTTGATCCATACACACAACCAGCATGTTATGCAGCCTAATACCACAAACAAAAGATATTATAAACTTTAAATTAAAAACTCATCCGACACGTCTCTTATAACCCCGATGTGTATAATTTAAAACAATGCAACTTTGGTGCCCCCCACTTACCACCTCCACCAGTGGAAGTTGAAAGCAACACATCACCATTCATTTTCACCAGGACGCACAAATCACCTTTACACAAATTCACTGTAATATTACGGTTCATTACACGTTATCATATTCACTGATACTGACGTCTCCTCCATCCACATCTCCAGACAGCCTCAGACCAGACCTGTAACTCTCAGTTGGTCCTTTACTGTAAATACACGATACACGAAAATAGTGCTGAAAAACAACCTTTTTCCCAGATAAATAAAGACACCAAAAGTTAAAACAACCGCAGCACCAATAGCAGAGTCTCGGTACGTCAGTGGCAACCTCTACCCAGAAGCCCCAGTGCTTTAGTGGTGTGACCCCGGGCATGGTTAATCTGTGAGTGCTGGCCTTGCTGCCGTCATGGAACCACCCGCCTCTTTTTTTTTTCTTCCATGTGCTGTTCTTGGCCGGCCCGTTTCCATACCGTGCTTCTAGAGAAAAATATCCATAAGCATGTTGTGCTGCTAACTTCTCGACGTTCCACAAAACGCATCCCGTGCTTTTGGCTAACCGGCTGGATGTGTCGGTCAGTTTGGTCTTCTGATTGGTGAATCTTGTTGTTTTTTGTTTTTTGTTGTTGTTGTTGAGTGACGTGAGGCTGAATTCAGAGCTGAATTCACCAATGTTTCAACATCTGCTGCTTCCGATGGATCTGGTTTGTGCTCGTGTCCTTGTCTGTTGCAGCAGGAGCATCTCAGAGAACCCGAGTTAAGACATGTCTACTCTGTGTGTGTGTTGTGATGCATGTTGGCACAGACGCGTAACAGCAGTCCACACATCATCACCGGCGCACAAAACATCAGAACGCCCCGCCGCCGCGTCACTGGAGCTTCTCTCTCTCTCTCTCTCTCTCGAGTCAGATGGCTCGGATCGGTGAATCATTTCACTCCCGTCGACGTTAACTCAGTAATCCACACTCGCGTGCTTGTCTCCCTCTAGAGCGATGACACCTATATGCAGCTGAAGAAGGACTTGGAGTACCTGGACCTGAAGGTGAGAAACCACAGATCAGCGTTGATCCCACGATCCCTGATAGTTGCTCTATTGTTTTGCTGTCTTTTTATTTTATTTTTTTAAATGTCTCCAGCTCAAACTAACACTAACACAATAGAGATGCTCCGGCTTCTGTGAGAAAACTAAATATCCCCGGTAGACTTAACTCCTCCTATTGACCCGCGGCTCTGTGTCTTTGTGATTTTGACTCCCAGATCAGAGCTCTAGAGCCCCTGATCCTCGCAGTTCACAGTTTACTACTGCACTGCACTGCTGGGCCTCTCAGGCCTCTGATGAACGTAAGCTGTATGTGTGTGTCTGTGTGTATGTGTGTCTGTGTGTCTGTGTGTCTGTGTGCGTACAGACGGATAGTGCCGTAGTGCGTCTGTGACTGTGCGTCTGTGCAGGCGCGTACATGCCCGTGCATGTGTCTCCAGTGTTTGTGAGTAGGGATGCATGTGTCCAGTCCGTGTGTGTGTGTGTGTGTGTGTGTGTGTGTGTGTGTGTGTGTGTGTGTGTGTGTGTGTGCGAGAGTGTGTGTGTGTGTGTGTGTGTGTGTGTGTTTTAGATGACTCTTTTTGTTCTAGAAAGACCATCCCATTGCTTCCAGCTCCGCATTCACGGCTTGAATGGCATCAGATGTCTTATATGTGATCTTTGACCTCTCCCCCCCGACCCCCTCTGACCCTTGTTCCCCACGTGGTGATGTTCGCGATGCTGTTGAGAAGTGGGCATGGGATGGCTCGGCAGTGCATGTGTTGTGGCTGTGGCCCGGTGGTTGAAAAGCCAGCTGCTTCTACCATCGTCTCTGAAACGCTGCACCTCCTTGACAAGAACACGGGACTCTGCTGTGTCGTGTCGCTACTTTGCTCCAAAAAGGAGCACAGGTGGTCCTAAACTAATCATCTCAGAGCACGAGAGAGAGAGAGAGAGCTGCTATGTTATTTTAGACCCAGTAAAACTCGATGTGAGCACCTGCACCGGGTGTGTTCCTAAAACAAATACTTTACTGTTCACAAAAAAGCTTGTGATTGGTACATAGTGTACCTACCTAGAGGGGTTATAGTCAATTTGTGCAGGGCTTCAAAGTGTCCATAGCCGTTGTGTTCTTCATGGCAAGAGCTGATGTTGTGTTGCAAAAAAAAAAAAAAAAGAACTCACTCATACTGTCATACTCCCTCGAGGCGGAGAGAATGTGTCTCAGATAGTGTGTCTCAGCCTCGTGGTCCTCTAGTTCCCGGTCTCTGTGTTCTCCGTGACTCCCTGATTCCAGCACCATTCGTGCCGCGGCACGACTTTGCTGTCGCCGTCGAGTAACGTGGAAATGCTTATTTTGTCCGTTTCTAGGTAGCTGGAAGTCAGACGCTGAAGGAGTCAGGGAAACCTGTCAAGGTTGCGGAAAGTGACGTGGATGTAAGTACGGGCTTAACGGCTTCTTAAAATGTTGGCTGCATTTAATACGGCTGCATTAAAATTCCATCTCTGACACATGTCAAGGGGAATATGTTTTTCCTTCCTGTTTGTTTGTCGTATAGAATATTTAAAGAATGTTTACAAAATGCAGTTGGAAAGTGAAGCTGTGCCCAATAAAATTTTGGCTATTTATGTTTTTTCATATTTTTTTCATCACTTACTTGAATGAAAAAGTCTGGCAAATGTATCCAACGATTTTCTTTTACTGTGTGTAGTTTGATGCAAATACATATTCATAATAAGTTAAAGCATTTCCATACGTATCAAATTTGTTAGAATGACATTTTTGTTTGTGTAGGCAGGGTTCCTATGAAGTATGGAGAAGTATGACATTTGATTTTAGTCATGTCCAGGCCTGGATGAGTATGGGGGAAAAAGGGAAAAGAGAATATGGAAAAATATTTGGGTTTAAAGACTATTATTCTGTTTGGTTTTTTTTAAATATGAAATTCAGAATTTCCAAAAATAAATGTATCATGAAAGCAAAGTGGAGCAGGCAGCCAGCACTAATGTTGAGGTTAGTTAAGGCAAAACAGAAATATGAATGTTGTGGGAAAAAGTGTGGGAGGACATGATAAAGTATTACTCTTGTCCTTCAGAGGCAAACGGCTCGGGAGTGCATTAATAGGTGAATGAACTCCCTCGGTTTGATAATCCAAAACTATTCCCTCGCGGTTTTTCCAAACAGTCTCGTGACTCCCGTGAAAGTATTTCTCAGCATAAACTCCGTATATATACGCAGCTGTTTAAATTTATGAGAGCGTTGTCCGCGATGAATATTTGATTGGATCCAACAACAACAGCATCACCGCGGAGACAACAACAGGATTAATAATTGATTTGATGGAATGTAAAAAAAAAAACTAAAAACAACTGCAACGAAATGTGTAGGGATCGAGCAGCTCAGTCACGACCTCGTTACATGAATGTCGTGCTGTTGTTTAACCGCAGGACGACAAAGGGATCCAGCCTTTGCCTCGGAGCTGGCAGAGTCTAGGGGGAGGGGGGGGAGAGGGGGAGGGGGGGGGGGTGAGGTTAACAAGCAAGGCTTACAGCCTCCCCACTCTCAGGTGGGTCGTGCCCACTCTGTGATGTGTGCACAATGTAATTACACCTGAACGAGACCCAGTGGACCTGAACACATTAAAAAAAAAGAGATATGTACGCGTGCACGCACGTAAACACGCCGTCTTGGACGCACACTAATGAGTCTGCAGCCGCAGAGACCACAGGAAGTAGTAGTGAAGTGAATGGCCACTTAATTACTGGAGGTCAACACAGGGACACAAACTATGGTGATCACTCTCTCTCTGTCTCTCTCTCTCTCGGCTCTGTGTCTCTTTCTCTCTCCCTCTCTCTCTCTCTCTCTCTCTCTCTCTCTCTCTCTCTCTCTCTCTCTCTCTCTCTCTCTCTCTCTCTCTCTCTCTCCCCCTGCAGGTGAAGTTAAGTCGGTTGTGTGAGCAGGACAAGATCCTCAAGGACCTGGAGGCGAGGATCAGCTCCCTGAAGGAGGACAAGGTACACGCTCTGTTCATTACGTATACTGTCGATCAGTCACACCGTCGACTGGCAGCGGACGACCTCCAGTCAGTCGGACGACCTCCAGTCAGTCGGACGAGTCGACGGCGACACGATGGTGTCACGTTCAAGGACACAGTCGGAGGATGACTCGGCTTTTGAAGAGAAGAGAGCGTCACACGTGCAATTTCACCGTCAGTTTAGAATCAAAGTGTTTTTTTGTCATTAGAGGACATTCTGCTGAAGGAGGGTCGGGTATACTGATTCCTCGGATTCCTGTCTCTCTGATTCTTGACTGGAGAAGTTGGTACGGCCAAGAAGACTATGCAATACAATATATACTGTAAAGAGTGGAATGAAAGTCTGATGAGACGCAGCTCAGAAGAGTTGGATGAGATCTCATGAGGCTCGTGACTGAATAGAAACATGCTGCCCTCTGGAGGCACTTTTGATAAAGTGCCATCGGCTGAACACTTTCAGAGCAGATCTCAGGGAAGCAGGTCTTGTAGTTGCTGTGGTTGACCTCATGCTGAATGACTCTCCTCCCCCCCATCCCTCCCCCATCCCACCCCCTCAGGACAAGCTGGAGAGTGTACTGGATGTGTCCCACCAGCAGATGGAGCAGTACCAGGAGCAGCCGGCCCACGCCCACAAGATCGCCTACCAGCAGAGGCTGCTGCAGGAAGATCTGGTGTCCATCCGGGCCCAAATATCACGCCTCTCCACGGTATGTACGCAAGTGTGTGTTAAAAAATAAATAATCTTGCAAGATGTACTGTGCAGGCTGGAGGAATGGGGTTGAAATCTATCATGATATATCGGATATTTTTCAAAAATTTCCAGAAATATCCAACGTAAACGTCACACAATGGCAAATGTTTTCCCTTTTAGTACAAGTGTATATGTTCGTACAAGTGTGTGTATATGTTTCTGGGTATGCATGTGGTGCAGTATGCGTCTGTAGAGTGTGTGTGTGTGTGTGTGTGTGTGTGTGTGTGTGTGTGTGTGTGTGTGTGTGTGCCCTGATGCCTGTAATAAAGTGTGTGTGTACATATAGAGATCTCTCTGAGGAAGCATCTGTACTACGACTGTTGATGTAACCTCAGACGTTGTGTGATGCAGGAGATGGCACACGCCTGGGAGGAGTACAGCATGCTGGAGAGATCAGTGGAGCAGCTGAGGACGGCGCTGCAGGCACACATGAACCACAGCGCCACCCCTCAGGTGAGAGCCGGTACTGCAGCAGGTTCACCTCCAAACTACCAGCCCTGCTAACGATCTAGTTTTTACCCTGATAGGTTTTATCTACAGTATCTGTGGCTTTTCAACGGTCCATATTTAGTCGCCTGGGTCACCAACTCCCTCATTCCTCACTAAACAGATCACAAAAATATGTTTCTAAAGACATTTGATGCAAGCAACGCAGTCACAGAATTTTTATTCATATTTAATCAGCGCCGCCTAGTTTGACCGTTTGATCGGAGTTCACCAGCATCGACTGATAGGAAACAGATTAATAAAGAATTAACAGATTATCTGTCTCATGTACTACTGTCAGGATATAGTGACACTTTGAGCAGATAAGTTATTTTATAATAATAGTTAATATATATACACATACATATATATATATATATATATATATATATATATATAAAAATGTGTATGTATATATATACATATATATATATATATATATATATATATATAAATGTGTATATATATACATATGTAAGTATGTATGTATGTATGTATATATATATAAATGTATGTATATATATACATATGTATGTATGTATATATATATAAACGTGTATGTGTATATATAGATATATAAATATATATATACATACGTATATAAACGTGTATGTGTGTATATATATATGTACATACACATTTTTGTATATATGTGTATATATATATATACATAAATATATATATATATATATATATATAAAAAAAATATAAAACAATAGTTAACTATAACAATAGTTATTTTATTTAAGTTACCAACTGTAGCTTTAAGTCCTCAGATCATTTTAAATCTTAAATATATCTTCCGTGTGTGTGTGTGTGTGTGTGTGTGTGTGTGTGTGTGTGTGTGTGTGTGTGTGTGTGTCAAACTGCAGCAAGAGAAAGCTGAGATGAAGCGCGAGCTGTGGAGGATCGAGGACGTGATGGGGGGACTGAGTGCCAGCAAAGCCAACTATAAGATCACCATTGACTCGGTCCAGAACCCAGGTTGGTAACCACGGCAACACGGCGGTTGTTATCGGCAAAAGTCACCTGCTTTTTAGGAAAACTGGACAATTTGATGTCCAAAAGAGAGTGGAAAGAGAGTTTTCATGATGAAACGCAGGTCGTCACCAGTTAACAATTTCCACACTGATACGTTCAATGAGTATTATAGTCTACTACAGATTATTTACATATTTAGCACTGTCAACATATTATGAACGTATCAGTATTTTTCAGACTTTGAAACCATTTCAAAACCCGCTTACCCCCCCCCTCCCCCCTCCCCTCCCACTCCCCTCACCAGAGAGGAAACTAGTGCCTTCGGTGTCGGACCGGGCCGTGCCTTCTTTTAGCACAGAGGTCCAGCCGCCGCCTCGCAGCTCCACCCGCTCCCACACTTTGCCTCACAGCACCGTGCCAAAGTGGGTGAGTGTCACCGGTCAGCCGGCCGCTTCACATTCAGGAGTTACTGCTGGATTTAGTCCCATTTGAGTTTGAGAGTTCAACTAACACTGCATCCTTCCCCCTGCCTCGCTGTCCAGGCGGAGGACAGCGCCCCCCCCAGGCCACCGCTGCCTCGCCTCTACGACTACGAGGAGACGCCGCCCGTGGTGCCGCCCCTCCCCAAAGAGGCCTCGGTCATCCGCCACACGTCGGTGCGTGGGCTGAAACGCCAATCGGACGAGAGGAAGCGGGATAGGGAGAGCGGGCAGTATGTTCCCAATGGAGACTGTAAGGTATTCTCACCTTTTGTGGGAACGAAGCCCTGCAAATGCAGTTTGGGGGGGATTTTAACGTCAAACTGAGGCGTTACGTTCTACAAATTCTTTTCTTTTTTTTCTGTCTAACCTGTTCTGGTTCCAGGCGGACTTGCGGTCATACGTGAGTGAACCGGAGCTGCCGGGTCTGAGCCAGCAGAGCATCGCGACTGACGTGGACTACCAGTATTTACAGGGCAGAGGTATCTGAGCAGTGACACGTAAAAAATACACACATTTAACAGACAGAACAGACTTTTATTAGACTGGTTTTGTGCAATCATTCTATATTCATGCTTTTTTTTTTTAACGGTGTGCAGTAGATCGACGTGGTTGTTGGAACATTTTTATATTTTTACTGGAAACTTGTTTGTTTTTTTTGCAAAGTACGAGAGAAATGTACTTGGCAAGCTTTAATCAAATTGATTTAAACGTGTATAGACAAGTGTATTTGTGTTCGCGAAGACACATATTTTCATTAGAAATCCAATCACGTCAGAACAGAACATTCATCACGTAAAACATGGACGATGTCGCGCTTATCTTACTAATAAATGATCCCCAGCTAATGGAATTTACTGTCACCCAGAAGAGGAGCATAATATTTCAAAGAGACAGTCCATCATCTGGAATGTTATTAAAATTCCAGATACAAGTTTTTTTTTTTTTTTTTTTAATAAAAAACAAATATATTTAATTTTGTAAATATTTTTTTTACTGTTCAGCAATTAATTTGAGGAATGTATTTTACCGCCGGTGGACACATAATACGTTTTTTGTTTCACCCCAAGTTTATTCTGTTTTGTTATTTTGGCATTCTGTCACCGTGTTTTCATCGTTTTTGACCTTCTGCGCTGACCTTCGTCTCCCCGTTGTGAACCAGGTCTGTCCGGCTGCTCCTTCCGACCGAACCAGTCCAACACCATCGCGTCCTACGTCACCCTGAGGAGAGGCCCGGGTAGCGCCGCAGCCAAGGTGAGTCCAGATCACCACAACGCTGGAGAGATCCACGCTCTCTCGTGTTTGTATTCGCCTGCTTTTGTTGGAGATTCTGTGTTAATCATATCTTTGATGGCAAGTTATGGGTTTCAAATCTGAGGCCGAGTGATTTTAAATAACACACTCCTTCACGCGTACAAGTAAACAATTTCCTTATCAAACAATTAAGCTTTGCTGTACAGCATGTGGTTGTTAGACACTGTATGTTCATGAACCATCTATTCGTTGGTATATATGTAGTTCATGTAGTTTTTTTTTTTTTTTTTTTACTTTATGATGGGATTGGGACAGAAGTGTTTTTGCAGCAGTGGGATGGAACAAGAGCGCCCTCTAGTGAGTTCCTAGATGGTATTTCTATTTGTATCCATATTGTTTGTGGTACCGTATGGTGTTTAAATCTGCTACTCGTTATTGCTGTTTCTCGTTTATCATTTTGCTGACACTTGCCTTCCGCTGCAATATTTTACTGTCCATGTCCCGCCGTCTCACCAGGAGAGACCCAAGAGTGCCTTGGAGCGTCTGTCGTCGCCCACAGAAGCCCTGCAGCTGCCGAGCGGCCCGCCGCGGGGGCGGATGACCGCGGAGGAGCAGCTGGAGCGGATGAAGCGCCACCAGAGGGCGCTGGTTCGCGAGCGCAAGAGGAACCTGAGCCAGGGCGAGCGCTCCTGCGCGGGCCACTCCGCCTCCACCGCCGTCGGCACCCAGCGCTCCTCCTCCTCCTCCTCCTCCTCCAGACTGCCCTCCGGCACCTCCGATCCTCCGGCCTCCGTACGTTACCCCCCGCCCCCGCGCAGCAGCAGCAGCAGACACAGGGAGCACCACCACTGCTGCTATGCCACCCTCCAGCCCCCGGCCACACAATAACCCTGGCAGGACCGCTAACACGCTAGCACTCTCCGCCTCGTGTAACCAGTGGTTGTTGACGTTAGCGCTAACACGCGAAAGGGGCAGGACTGAGCTAGCTTGGTTAACGCTTTAAGAACAACGGGATACCAAATGGGCACAGGGGAGTGAGGGGAATACTCTGCTAGTCGTGGACTGGGACAGTCACTTCCTGTCTATTTTATTTTTTTTTTTTAAAAAAGGTGCGACCTTGTTACCACTGCCCCCTGGTGGGACCTCACTGACACACTTCTGAATGTAAATCCACCGAGAAAAGGAGGAGACGGAAGGCGTCACCCGGCGTTCCTTTCTCCGTTTTTATCACCAGAAAGTAGAGAGAAGAGCCCATTTATGTACAAATCTACACGCCGTGTACTTGTACACCTTTTATTTATTTACTGAGGGATATTTTCAGTATACAGTTGTACAGTTATATTTTGTAGAGATTTGGTATATAGAGCATATAGATGAGTGGGGGGGATGTTGGGAGAAGAAGTATTCAGGTTGACGGAATATGAAGAAAAGAGGCGATGCGAGTGGCACAAATCATGATCACACCTCCCTGCTTTCTTTCCTTCAAATGAAATCCAAGTGCCTTGTTTTCGCTGACGGATATTTTTTGCCTTTTAATCCCAGATTTACCTCCTTAAATCAACATTTGAATTAATCGTGGTTTGTTTGAAGCATGCGAAACGATGCAAGAGCTGGAGCTTTGAAGGTGGCTTTTTTCTCTGTGTAGTGGGAGAGATTAACCCCTGAAGGAATACTTTGACATTAAGACTAAATCTAGTTTACCCTTTGGTTTCAGTATGGAATGCTAACAATGCTAACATGCATGGGTGAAAAAAAGAGGATTCAGAAAGTAACTCAAAATGTCAAAGTCTTCCGTTAAGATAACGTGACGCGTAATAACCAGAATGGTTTTATGATTGCAGACTAACACACACACACACACACACACACACACTCGTAACCAGACTGCTGTGAGATGTGCTTGTAATCAGACTACATTTCCCTTCAATCCTTGAATTTTAAATGTCCCTGTAACAGTGAGCAATACATAGTCTGTAATCCTCACCTCTTTCCAGTGCACATAACCATAAACGCCAGAGCATATTTTATTTTCTCTACTCCACCAGCATAAAACACGTTTACACCATTTTATATTTTATAATTAGCAACCTCATTAATACAGCCTTTTCCTGTGCAGATTGAAATGTTATTTTCTATCGTTTGACAGTGGTTGATAATAACTTTGCCACACTTAGAGTTGGGAAAATAATCTGTACTCGTATCTGAGTACTTTTAAGTGGCCTATGCTGTGCTGTTTTATGCATCATAAATATACAGGACAGGTTCATGCGACAGGGCTGAAATGCAATAATAAGAATAGTTATGAACAAGGAGCGGACAACTTGGTCATAGGAAATATATGTGGAAAGTAAGAAAGGCACTGTACGGTGGGCGTATTTGACAATTTGTGTGAAACAGATTCAAGGTTATTTTTTAATTTATAAAAAAGTAATTTCCCATATACTACGGTGAGGTTTTCTAATTCACTGGTTCCCAACCCAGGGGTCTCGACCCCCACTAGGGGTCGTAAGACAACTTAAAAAATATATATATATATATATATATATATTTATATATACAGTTGGCCTATAGCTCAGCATTTCATTTTTTTATTGTTGTGAAGAAAACTAAGTTAAATTGTTCATTTTAAATTTTAAATTATCGTTTAAGATATAAACCATAGACTATATATAAGTCATCGTGACGTCACCCATTGGTTTGGGGACTGCCGTTATGAAGCCTCGAGTTGGGTGATTTTTGCCGTCGTCATTTTAGCTTTTTTGCAACCGATGAACGGTGTCACCGGAGCTGGAATGTGGAGGAGTGACGTAGAGACGCCGTATACGGCTCTGGTAGCGTCAGCGACCTGTCAATCACAATAAGCCCGCCCTAAAGCATACTCTACTTTATGTATTGAAGAAGACTTGAAACTAGAGATTGAGACCATAAACTCATGTTTACAATGTTTACTGAGGTAATAAATCAAGTGAGAAGTAGAGTCATTTTCTCATAGACTTCTATACAATCAGACTTCTTTTTGCAACCAGAGGAGTCGCCCCCTGCTGGCCAGGAAAGAGAATGCAGGTTTTAAGACACTTATGCTTCACTCGGCAGAACCGGAGGTTGCCCCCTGATATAAACAGGATAAGGGCCCGGGGAAAACCTGATCACACGTTTATATTCACGGAGCCAAACACACTTGTCCTGCATCAGAAAAGTACGCAGTTAAAACAGCGTCAGGGAGAAGAAAAACACAGAATTTGTCAGAAAAAAAGAAGCCTATTTAGTATGTATGATTGTTAAAAAATACATATGGTAATATATTGAATTGTGTTAAAAGTAACAGGAAAACTCATCTCTGATGCAATACTCACAGGAAATAAATCAAAATTCACCCAAGTCGCTTTTTTTACACAAACTTCCTGCAGTGATTGCGCTCTTTATTTGCGTTAAATTGCACAGATTATCCTTATTTATGCATCGAGTATAATATGAAGGCAGGGCTCGTCAGTTTACTCGACGGTAGAGAAAGAGTCCCTTAAAGAACCAGGTTGGGAACCACAGAACCCGGAGGTTCTCCGTGGCGCTGCTGTCCGCTCCTTGTTCTCCTGACGAGTATTAACCCGGAAAGCGTTTTCTGCCACATTGCTTTTTATCCTTCCACAGCTACATACAGTATATATATATATATCAGATCAAAGAACAAAAATAGTGACGGGAGGTTTGCTCGGTTGAAGAGTAGAAACGTAGTAGAGAACCTAGAGAAGTGAACCGCTAATCGCCACCTAATTCTGTGTCATTGAGAAGCAACGCACAACTCTTCCCTCTTCTTTTCTATCATGTAGAGATTTGCACTCAATAATAAAGAGTTCCTTGCTTCTGAACCTCCTCTTGGCTGTGTTCTTCCTAATCTGTCCGGGTTGATGAATCTCTGTGTCCGCATGTTATTTTTTTCCTTCTCTCTTTCCCTTTTTTTTTTCTTCCGTGTGTGTGTGTGATTGATTCTCCTCGAGCGCAACGAGGCGTGGGATTCTCAGAGCATGTTGAACACGCCAGCAGATCAGACCGCGCCGCAGGCTACTGGAGTGGGAAGGATGCATGCATGGCTTTTGACCCTCCTTGGATGATTACTCACAAGTACCGCCTCACCACACACACACACACACACACACACACACACACATCAGATCATAAGAGTCGAGAGGATTTCTGTAGATGCAGAAGCGCTGGCGTACACAGGAGAGAAGCATGTGTATAATTACAGCTTCCAGAAACGCAGACTAATCATCTGCGTATGAGTCTCCTCCGGGGTAACGGTACTGAACTTGATCCTTCCAAACCCCTGAATGAGCTCCTCGCTGTGATTATTCCTGGTTGCACAGAAATGTTCCGGTCACATCTTTCTCTCCTTCTACCTGAGGCACGACTCACTGCAGAAACACTTGATATTTTCATACACCAATATACTGCGTATTGTAGAAACTCCACTGCTCTCGGTCACAAAGAGATTGTGACTGTCCTCCTCTGCTCTTCCTGCCACCGCTCCATGTGGGTTGGTCTTTTCTTTCACTTGACTGAATTATATAAACATATTGCGAGTAATTATTTTATTCTTTTTATTAACCTTCCCTGATCTATAAATGCACTCGGGCTGCAACTGCGGTGATTATTTTCACTGTCTGTTTATCTGCAGGTTATTTCCTCAATTCAGCTTTTGCTCGGAAAAATATTTGCCCAAGATTACCGTTTGTTTGTTTTTTTTCTTCAAATTATTAAATTATTATTATTTATTATTATTTTTTGTCCAACAAGCAAATATATTTGGTTCACTATCATAGAAGACATACAATAACCAGCAGCAAACATTCAAATCTTAAAATGAATGATCAAAATGCTTGCAAATGTATTTAATACGAGTTGAATAACTGATTAATCAACTAATAGTTTGCACTTTAAAAAACATCCATTGTGCAAAAAAACTATAAAGGCTTTTGAGCTCCTTATTTGTAGATCTTATGTTGACACATGGCGCTATAATGTAACCGGGTATAAATCTGTGTAGAATATTTAAAATATTATAGATGCATGGTATTGTGTATAGAAAATCCAAAGCAATAATATCAAAGGCTCAAAATATTTTTTCCCAAAATAATATTAAACTTCCAGTTTAACTTTTAAACACATGTTCAGACAAACAGAGGTTTTGTGATTGATTTCTACTTGGCTTAAAGGGCCAGTGTGTAGCATGTAGGGCGATCTATTGGCAGAAATGGAAATGTTTCCTTTGGTGTATATTCACCTGAAACTAAGAGTCCTTGTCACGTCTAGAGTCAGTAACTCTCGACGGGGCCTTCTGCAGCTCTCCTACACGCTTGGCCCACGGGAGAAGTTTCAGTTGGTTCCAATCTGCCACCTCGCCACCAGATGGCGCCAAATCCTACACACTGGCCCCTAAGAGGCTTAAACGACAGCAGTGATTCTGTTTCTCAGTCGCCAGGCCAGATGTGTAACTCCGCCTCCTGCTGCTCCTAGGTGTTTGACTGGCAGGAGGAGCGACTCGCTGCCGAGGGTCAGAGCGATGAAGGGTGGAATCAAGTGAAGGAGAGAGGAAGGATCCAGTCAGATGAGTGGAAGGTGGCGACGGCTACGGCCATGCGCATACGAGAGGTGGATGTGGAGCCTCTCGACTACGACCTGGATATCAGCCGGGAGGTAAACACACACGTCAGTCGTGGAAAATACAAGTGGCAGGACACCAAAATACACTAATCCTGTAAGAGATCTACTTTTCTGATCCATTTGATTAAATCTGCACTTTAAAGTCCTCATCTGTTAATCCTGGACACCTTCAGGTGTAAGCGTGAGTTATTCTCTCTGCTTCCAGACCTATTTGTCAGATATTGTGACGACGCAAAGAAAGAGTTGCCACTCTTCTTATGAAATTGGCAGAACCAATTTATAGTACATTTTATCTGCTACATCTATTTCCATCGTGAAAAAGAGACGTACAGTTCATGTCAGGGAATAGTCAGACTGAAGGGGCACGTTTTAACCCTTTGACCTTTTGTCTGTCAAACATTGGATTTGAAATGTGAAAATAAATGAAAATCGGGACTTTGTTGGCAAGTTTTAAATTGGCTTCCATTGACTTTGTCAATCAGCAACCTTTTTTAAAATCCAACGTGTGGCGTACCCAGACCTTTGTGCTCATTTTGCTATAAAAACATCCACATTTCAATACATTGGAAATGTATAAAGTTTAATGAAATCTATTTGAAACCAATTAAAAAGCGTAATTTTCCAAAAATGTTAGATTTATTGTGAAGGGATTGGTTTGACACCACTTCCTTCGTCTTAAATTCATGGTAGATGTTTTCAAAGCTTCTATTTATTAACGCAGCGATAAAACCCGGGAGGGAATTCTTCCCTGTCATTAAGGAAAAGGTCCCACATGTTACCAAACAAATGACTTAACACCTGTTATATTCCCCCCAATACAAATGGGCAAACTGCAGGAAACCGTCCACGGCTGTTCTTAAATTATGGAACAAAAAAAAAAAAACTAACTGTCTCTCCAACATGCAGCTGTCCAAACCGCGGAAAGTCCCCATCCCAGAGCGCTACGTGGAGTCGGACCCCGATGAGCCTCTGAGTCCAGAGGAGCTGGAGGAGCGCTCCCGTCGGGCCCAGCGCATCAAGAACCTCTTGGCCAAATCCAGGTGCGCAGCCCGTATCGACTCAGGAGTTGTGTTGATGCAGTTTGTTTTTAGTGTTTTTACTTTTTCGTTGGAATCCAAAGGGTTTGGTGTGAAAGATTCTGCGTTTCTTTAAGCTCGACAAATGCACTGATACGCATGAGGTGAGTCCCTTTAAGATGTTCTGGTGTGTGTCCCGTCGTTAGCTTTCAGAACATCCAGCCGTCTGCTGCGCTGGACTTCAGCGAACTGGACTCGGCCCTCCAGCAGCAGGAGAGGATCATGACCGTGTCCCACGCGCTGGCCTCCGAGGCCTCGCGCAAGAGCAAACTGGTCGCAGGTCAGTGCGCTCGCACCTTAATCGACATAACGCGTCACCGAAAAACACTTAAAAGCGTCAACCAATCACAGCCACTACATTTTAATTAGCCTGACTTTTACCCGAAAAGCAACTCTCAGCCCTCATTCAATGGTGGAGACCAACCGGAATGTCATTAGCTCTCAGACGGCCAACATGTGATCTGTCCCCGGTGTGCAGGGGCCGAGGGGCTGGAGGGTCCAGGTCTGGTCCAGGTACCTGCCATTTCCCTTTTGGGTGGTTGTGTTTTAGATCTCAGTGTATGCGGGTTGGTTTCGGTCAGGAATGTGCAGATTGGCCACAAACGGGACTCAAACCCATAAAAAAAAAATATATATATATATATATATATATATATATTTATTTTTTTTTTTTAAATCTGCAGGTTGTAAGTTTTGGTGTCCCGAGTGAACCCAAGTCTGTTTTATTAATTAGTTCATGAACTCATTTTCTTCTGTAGATCAGATATTTTTTGGTCACATTTGTACAAAATCTCAGTTCGGAACAGGAAAAGTAAATTAATCTGTAAGAATTAAAAAATTTAAAAAAGCTAAAGACCTTCTCTACTTGAAAATATTTTTTTTCATATTTTACCCTTTGATTGAACATTTTGTGGTTCGGGTTTTGGAATTTCTTGTCCATTAGTGTCGAGTCCCTGAGACAAATGTGTGTGCAGTCCCGGTTCCTTTGTTCGGGTTGTTTTGGTCCGTGTGGCTGAGGGATCCTGAAGAGCTGCTGCGGTGAAATGTGGTGGCCTTCGGTGTGTGTGTGTGTGCGTGTGTGTGCGTGTGTGTGCGTGTGTGTGCGTGTGTGCGTGCGCGCGTGTGCATGCGCGCGCGTGTGTGTGTGTGTGTGTGTTTCCTATGTAAAAACAAAACGGACACATTGACTGAACTCTCTTAGGACGACTGACCTCTACACTACTCATGCCCGGTGGTTTGTGTACACTTGTAGTAGATGATTTATTGTTTTACTGTTATTTTAAAACACACATAATATTTGAACCAGAACTCCTCTCTTCAATTCAATTTCATTTGTACAGCCAAAATTCACAAATCAGCCTCAAAGGGCTGTAAAGCATATGACATCCTGACCTTGGACCTCACATTAAAAGAGGAAAGAAAGCTCAGGGAGAGCCATAAGGAGGGATCCCTCTCCCAGGATGGGTAGAAGTGCAGTTCTTATTTCTTACTTTATTTTTATGGTATCGATTGGTGTTATCGTTTTATTCGGGTTTAGCTCTTATCTTAGTTTGTCTTGCTTTGTTCTCCTCACTGTCGAGCTTTCTGTTGTTTTAGTGTCTCGCTTTTGCTGCTTTGTCTGTCAAAGCACTCTGTGAACTCTGTTTTTTAAAGCTGCTATATAAATATTTAAAGTTATTATTATTATTATAACATTCAAATTACAACGTAGGCAATACATATGACAGAAATGACGCATAGAATGAAAGCCGTAGTAGCACTAATAACAGCAGTTATCACATTTGTCAAACTACACAAATCTACAGGAGACATTTCCTCCTGGGAGCAGTTCGTCCTTGTGAATCTACTGAAGCTAATTAAAGTCAAGAGTGCTAATGTTTTAGTTTTTTCTTTTTGAAGACAATGTGAACAAAACACACATTTAATCACAGGGGAATGGTGTAAGAATTGTGTTGAATGTGTTTAATTCAAAGAGGTTTGAACCTGTTAAAAAATGTCCCCTTGCAGGATTAATAAAGTATTTATCCATCTATCTATCTAATGTCATGACAGCCAGACAAAATACAACTAATCTAGTTTAAACTAACGTCTTCGCTGTGTTTTTCTTTCTCTCCTCAGCCAAGGCGGCTGCAGAGCACTGACGGAGGAAGGAGCGGCACAACGAAACAGAAGAAAAAGGATCTCATCATTTTTTCATCATTTGCCAACTAACTGATTCACTTGTAACAGATCTATTTATGAGTGAGCACGAGACACATTTCTTGAGAGTTTTGATTCCTTGTTTTGAAATAGAATCAATTCCTGCTTCTGCACAATTAAGCAATAATAATTTATAACACGAGTGAACTGCTTTTTTTCTTTTTTTCTTTTTTTTTATATATATCTGCAATTAGCCTTTTTGTAGTTTTTATGAGTGAATAAGAGTGAAAAGAAAGCCGATGCCAACGTGCTCCAACTACAGTCGGAATGTTTTGACATGAATCCGTTATTTATTTACATTGTTTGGCTTAACATGCTTTTTCAATTTCTACTGTACATTTTCTAAATAACAATGATCGTGGTCCTGTCAATCAACTAAAATGCATTCTAATATAATATGAATTAAAACAAGTTAATTATTTTGGTGTCATTTCCCTTTTTATTCGGTGTCAGTTGTTTTAAAAAAAAAAAAATGTAATACATGTTTCTCAGTTACACTCAAAACATTTGAGAAACAGCTAGCTAGGTGATGTGTACTCCATATATTTCTACATGCAGAGGAGAGGCAGCCTTTTGGAGTAAGAGAAAATAAAGACCAAACAAAAATATTGTTTTCCAAGCAAGATGTTTTCCACAGAATATACAGTTGGGGCGTGTTCACACCAGCCTTGTTTGTCCAGTTAAATCAAACCCTAGAGCGTTTATCCGCACCATTTATGTGTCTTTTTATTGGTTAAAAAAACACTTGCTTTCCTGTTTTGATGATGGGTGAACAAGTAGCGTGTTTGCATATTTGCTCCCACTGAATTTGATTAACTTACTGTTTATCAGACCAATAATTAATCAATAATTAGCTACCCCGCAGTTCCTCAGTCTCACTCCCCACCCCTAGGAGACTCAGCAGCCCACCGTTTGGCTCACCAGTGTAGCATAAAAGCATGGTGGTATTAGCAAACTAGCTAAATTTGTGTAATTAAACAACTTTTTCTGCATCCACACACTCTTGGTACAGCTTAGGAAAGCACATTGCACGCATCGAGTTGGAGAAAGCGCCAACTGTAATCAATCTCTCTTTTTTTTGCAATTTCTGGACCGTTGAGTTATGCCTTTTGTGAATGCAAACCGTACCAATTGGAAAATTGAAACATGTAGGCCATCCTCGCATTGGTTTGATTCAGGAACCGGGCCTTAAGGTGTGAACCAAGCCACAGAAGAGTGCCGGGCTTTGTAGAAAATTTTACATAGTGGACAAACGGTGGAATTACAATTTCCGGGTCCGTCACATGATCCAACGGGCACAAAAATACTTTTTTCCTTACGTTAGGAAAGAGAAGTCTGTAACTCAGCGGATATATTTTTTGAGGTGAATCAACTTCCCAATACGAAAACGAGTAACATACATTACAATACATTGAATATTTAGGGGTATTTAAGGGTATTCTGGCTGGCACAGAATTAATGAGGAATCTGCAAACCCCAGCCTGAAGCCTGGATACAGTGGCTCAGAGAATTCAGCGTGGAACGTGTGCAGGTGCGTCATGGAGTTTGGTGATACGACGTAGAAGGTCAGAGTGCCAGCCGACCAGTCCAAGAACACCCCAACCCTTTTGGAGTCAAAGTAGGGGACAGATATGTCTGTATTATCCTTACTGAACCAGACTGTGTATTTGCCCTTCAAGTAGCGCAGACTCCAGGACTGATCGTTGTAGCCAAGGACACAATCGTTGCCTTTTGCCTTCCTGCTGATTCCCCTATAGGCCACCCCTATAGCGATCCATGTCCCAGTCCACTCTACTTCCCAGTAGCAACGAGCAGACAGACCCTCTCTACAAAGAACTTGTCCCCAGTCTGTAAATCTCTCTGGGCTGTCAGGGTATGGCTGAGCCATTTCCATTCGCGTTGTTTTTTTGTTGTCTTCAGAAAAAGACAAGTGTGAATGGGCAGTATTCAGATCCATCGTAAGCTCACATGCATCTGATGAAACAGAAACGGGAAACATTTTAAAGTATGTTTCAAAAATGTTGCTCAGTACAAAAAATATGACCATAAACATTTACAAGACATTTTCAGTTTTGCCCACAGAGAAAGAGAGAGATCATTTAGTTCCCTACAATAGCGGATGGGACAACAATTCATTGCTCTCCATTGACTTTGAAAGGTGTGAAAGTGCCTCTTTGTCACTTTTGTCTGCTAGCAAACAAACATAAAAAATGTCTAAAGGCTGATGTGTGTTGGGATGCACTACCAACAGGGTAAAGAACCAAGAACTATGTTTTTGTAAACTGCCAAACCGAAAAACTGAGGACGGGCCTCAGCAGGAAGAATGAGAAAACTGTAAATCCTGACACTCAGTTTGTTACGTTACATGTGGAGCAAGCAATTTGTCCAAATGTCAGTTTTAGGCTAACTTTATTTATGTAAGTTATTTTGAAAGTACGCAACTTGTGTTATAGTGGAATGTGGATTCATCAGAAAGCTATGCAGAATTATGTTTGCGCTCTCTCTACATTCATATTTTAAAAAGGATGAATAGCTTGACTGCCGGTGTTAAAATAGCCATTGATGTGTTTGTTAAAGAAAAAAAGAAAACTTACATTTCTTCAGCGCTGATTTTAAGTAGCACTCTGCATTGCCGTTGAAGCTAGAAAAATCAAAAGAGATTACATTTGATATGCAAAAAGTTAAAAATTTGTTTACGGAAGAAAAATAAAATGTGTACATTTAACTCATAGCAATACCTGACAGCGAGGTGTTCTCTGTACTTCTGTAAAGAGGACAGCAGCTCCATCCCCAGTTGTCCCGGATGATTGTAACTCAGATCCAGTTCCTTCAGGTGGGTCTGGTTGGTCTGCAGGGCTTTAGCCAAATAGCCACAGCCAACTTCTGTGATTCCACAGAACGGCAGTCTGAAATTGAAGAGTGAAACTAATTTATTGCAATTGACAGAATGCAATTCCAAATCTTATTCACCAAAAATATATATATAAATATAATATGTCACAGATGGCCTGCTTCACACACCTCAGTTTTTCCAGCTGACATGTTGGACTTGCTAGTCCAGCAGACAGCAGTTCTACTCCAGAGTCTTGTAGATCATTATCACTTAGGTCCAACTCTTTCAGACACTGATTGCTTAGAACGTCTCCAAGCACTTTGCAGCATTTCTCTGTGAGGTTACATTCTTTAAGCCTTCAAAATGAAAAGACAATTCAACATTTTAGCATTTTTATGAGACAAGCAAGAACAGCATTGTAAACATAATTATATTGCATTGCGTACGATTACGATAGGTGCAGAGGGTATCGGTCTTTACTCACAAGGCTACTCTCGATTCTTTGATCACTGGTAACAGCCTGAGAAGACCCTCCTCTGATCTTGAGTATTTGCTCAAGTCAAACTCATCCGACTCTCCCTTTGAGGTCAGCAACACAAAGACCAGAGCGGACCACTGTGAAGATGACAGTTGGGTCTCTGCCAAACTACCAGAGCTCAGGTAGTTCTGGATTTCCTCCAGAAGCGACTGATCATTCAACTCACTGAGGCAGTGAAAGAGATTGATGCATCTTTCTGGGGAGGGATTTTGCCTGATCTTCTCCTTGATGTACTCAACAATTTCCTCATTTCTCTGTGAGCCGCTCCCCATTGTGGTCAGAACGCTCTTCAACAACATCTGATTGGAAGTCTGTGAGAGGCCAAGAAGGAAACGCAGGAAAAGATCCAGGTGTCCATTCTCACTCTGCAAGGCCTTGTCCACCGCGCTCTTGAGAACTTGGGTTGCTTCCCTGGGGGCCTTCTGGACTGTGGCGGTTTCTTTTGGGTCCAGCAAGTTCTGGTTGAAGCAGATGAAGGTGTGAAAAATGTACATTGCGGCAAAAAACTCCTGAATACTGAGGTGCACAAAGCAGTAGACCCTCTCCAAACAAAAGCCAAAATCACTCTCCCAGATCTGTGTGAACACTCCTGAATATGTTGCGGCGTTGGTAACGTTGATGTTGTACTCATTCAGCTCATTCTCATAGAAGATCATGTTGCCTTTCATCAGGTGCTCAAAGGCCAGTTTTCCAAGCTTCAAGATCATCTCTTCATCCATTTTCACCTGGGACGGTGTTTCCGATGCCTCCTTTTCTTCTGAATACTTCCGGCTTCGGATCACGGAGTTGTATACCAGAAAATGTGCATACATTTGCGTCAGAGTTTTAGGCATTTCTCCTTTGATCCCATCCTCCGTTAGTTTCAAAATCCTCTGCAGAACGGTGGCGGATATCCAGCTGAAGACTGGTATGTGACACATGATATGGAGGCTCCTGGTTGACTTGACGTGCGAGATGACTCTACCGGCCATGTTTTGATCAGAGATTTTTTTCCTGAAGTACTCTTCCTTCTGGGGGTCGTTGAACCCTCGGATCTCCGTCACGCGGTCAACAAATTCAACTGGAATTCGACTTGCAGCTGCTGGCCTGGAGGTAATCCAGATGTGTGCAGAGGGCAGCAGGTTCCCCCGGATGAGATTTGTCAGTAGTTCGTCCACTGAAGCTGGTTCCGAGTCGCTGCGGCAGCACTTGTTGTGATCAAAGTCCATGGGAAGCCGGCACTCATCCAACCCATCGAATATCAGCACTAGCTTGTATTTGCCAAAATTCAAAATTCCTGATTCTTTTGCCTCTGCCAGAAAGTGATGAAGAAGCTGCGTCAGTGTGAAGTGTCTCTCCAACAGATTCAGTTCCCGAAACGGAAGATTAATTAGGAGTTGGATATCCTGGTTAACTCTTCCCTCTGCCCAGTCCAGATTAAACTTCTGCACCGAGATCGTTTTCCCAATGCCAGAGATTCCTTTTGTCAGCACGGTCCTGATGAATCGGTCCTGTCCGAGCAAGGGCTGAAAGATGTCTTCACATTTGATTGGCTTGTCTTCTGTCGCTCGTCTCCTGGTTGCAGCCTCGATTTGCCTGATTTCGTGTTCATTGTTGACTGTCCCACTGACTCCCTCTGTGATGTAGAGCTCAGTGTACACCTTGTTGAGAAGCGTCTGGGTCCCATGCTGTGCTGCCCCCTCATAAATGTATTCAAACTTTTTCAATTTGTGCCGGAGTTTGCGCTGGCAGACATCAAGCTCGCCATGCATGTCTGGTTGTACAAAGAAAACAAAAACAATGTTGTTGCATTCATTTCATTTGGTAGTATGTTATAACAATTTCCCTCTATTTTAGGGAAAACACCAAATACTTCACTTGTTATCCTTTGTATCAGATATTGGCAGATAGTGCACTTGTTCCTACTCTTGGTACTTACGTTTCTCCAGTTCGTTAGCGAGCTCTCTTTGGCCCATTTCCTTTAAGACATGTAGTGTGATCTTCAGAGCGCCCTCACTGGCACTGTGCTCTTGATTTCTATCTTCAGTTGTCCAACTGTCTTTATCCTGCCTTTCACTCTCAGAAGATTGCGACAGATGTGGAAAGAGCATCCTTTTATACCTTTTCAGCTCACTCTGCAAAATGTTCTTGCTGTGTAGCTCCACCAACTGCGACAGAGACAGTAGAATGAGTAAAGCTTTAATGCACTAGGTTCACTTTAACCAACTTATTCTCCAAAAAAAAATTTGAAATGAAACTTAACCTACTTCAGAAAATATACACTATTGTTACTTTATGTACGCGAAGATGTACAGACGTTAAGAGACATAGCCTACCTCAAATATGGCATTTTCATCCATCTTTGTCGAGGTTGAACAGTCATGTTGGTCCCTTGAGATAAATATAGAGTATTATATCAACACCAGCCCCAACGCTAGAATTGTTTTCACACTGCGAGTCATAATGGCAAAATGTGGTCCTGGAGACTCCCGTTTGAGTACTTTGCCAGGTGTTTACATTTCTGTCAGTCTGGACAGATTTTGTCACAGCGATAGCGCTGTAACGTGCAAGATAAAGTCACAAACAGGTTTGGGTGCGTAGTTCAAATCTAAATAAACGCCAAGTTTAAAGATGGGTGTGGTCTGAGCAAGGGCTCCCGAAGCTGGGGGGTAGGGCCCATTGGTCCCCCAACTTTACGCCCCTGGCCCAATTATGTGTCGAGGTGATGAGTCTAGCTTTAAAATTAATCAAGTCTGTTGGAATTGCGACCATTTTAATCGTGTATTTATTCATTTGGTCATTGATTCCGCATTCAAATACTTTGTGTTATGTTAAATGTTACTTATATTTAAATTACCTTATTTGTTGTTGAGTTGTTGTAGAGTAACCTTAGAAACAGCTGTAAAACCTGGTATATATTTAGATGGCTTTTCTCCCATCGACCTTGACCAATTGTCTTCAACAATTTCTATTAGATAGATAGATATGATCAATCTGTCTTTACTAACAGGCCATGTACCACAGTCTTTCAAAGTATCTGTAATTAAGCCTCTTCTCAAGAAGCCCACTTTTGATCCAGAGGTGTTGGCTAACTATAGACCGATCTCTAACCTTCCCTTCCTCTCTAAGATCCTTGAGAAAGTAGTCGCATATCAGTTACGGGACTTTCTACAGAACAATAGTTTATTTGAGGATTTTCTGTCAGGATTTAGAAAACACCATGCTTCCTTTAGGCGATATTATCAGAAAACATGTACCTCTCAGCATCTTCCTTGGTGAAGTCATGACGACGCTCCATTGAGGCGTCACTTTTCATGGACAAACCAGATGAGGTAGACCAGTTTGAATTGTCAAAACTAACTGAGCTGAGAAGAAAGATAAAGGTTTTATTCTCGTTGAACAACAGGAGTCTGCGTCTATTATCATGTCGGATGTCAATGACGAAGTAGCGAAGCCTACCTATGAGCCACTTCTTTAGTGAAGTCATGACGAATCTCTATGGACGCGTCACTTTTCATGGACATGCAGGACATCGCAGGTAACTGTGGCCCCTCAGGGTCCTTTGTGGTCTCCTCGGCGGCGGCGTCCATGATGAAGGCACCAACACCGATTTTATTTCTTATCCAGACAATTTCGTACAGCTGAGAAACTCATTTCTGTTTAAAAAAAATTATTTCGCTCAATACGTAGAAGTATATCAACCCAATAGACATTTTAAACATTTTAAATGTTACCAAATAACTGCATTGACGGTGTAGATATTCAAAAGTCGACTCACCCATCCACAAAACTGGTTTTACATCTGGAAAAAAAGTGTGGATATCGAAAGAATGAGGAAGTCTTTGATGATTAAAATCACTGTTCCAACAGGGGGGAAAAAACTACAATAAGAGAATCAGCTTATATTATTGGGGGAATTATGTTGAAACAATAATTATGGTAAATAAGTTTATGGAGTCAAGTGACTTGTGTTGTCAGAAAACACCCCGAGAAACCGAAACCACCGAGGAAGATGAATGATATTTATTCAAGCTTCCACTAGAACATGCGACGCACTTTTAGCCACAGTCAAATCGGATGTTGTATCTCGAGTTAATGTAGTGTGGGTGCAGTTTATTCAAAAAAGAAAAAAAATGCACTTCCACTGTACATCTAAAGCGAGTTAATTTAACTTTTTAGGATAAATTCCATCTTAACTATGCAGCAACTATAGATCAACATGTCACCTGAAATACCTGCAGCTCGGACCTGTTGGTTAGGAGGGCAAAACTGATCCCAGCCAGATGAATTAAGCCATTGATGTATTAATATATTACATTTTATTCACACAAAAGCACGGAGAAGCCTCACCCGCGGCGTCGAGTCGGTGCAGTTTCTTCCGGGATTAAAACCGGTGGTTAGAGTCCTCGCAGTTGGTGTTGTTGTGGGCGGAGAAGCGGGCGATGACGTCTCAGCAGCATTCAGCCGCGTTGATTGAATTCGAGGCTTCAAGGTTTATGATGCACTCGGTTGAGATTAATTACCAAACTGGTTTGCAACCTTCACAATGAAAATGTTGATTTGAGATGAAAATGAAAAAAAATAATATATATGTATATATATATACACAGTATATATATAATTGACAATGTGGCAAATGTAGAAGACATTTCTCTGGATTCATGTACAGCCCAATTCACTGGTTTTCAATTTTCAAGAGCTTTTTACTAAATGCATTATTTACACAGCATTCTCCACTTTGTTCCACATTATGTTATATTGTGTTTGTCTGCTCTTTCTTAGGTCATTTTCCTTTATTGTAAAATGGTAAATGGACTTTTCTAGCCTTCCGACCACTCAAACCCGTTGCCACGTTCCTCCGCTGACGGCAGGCGCTGCCATGCAAGGTACCACTAGATCTAACACTCAGACCCATTCTGACACCGCAGGGCCAACGGGAGCAATTTGGGGTGAGGTGTCTTGTGACCTGCCCATCAGATGGGTATGGACTAGTTCAGGCATCGAACCTCTGATTGAAGGACGACCCGCTCCACCACTGAGCCACAGTCGCCCACTCATCAGCTTCTGCAAAACGTACTGAAGGGTCTGCCACTGCTTTGCCGCATGGGTTTGGGGATTGATGTCATCCTTCTCTTCACAGATCCTCTCGAGCTCCATCGGGTTGGATCGTCAGGTTGATCTCATCCAGAGTGACCATCAGGTTCTTCGTCACCTCTTTCACCACGAAGGCTCTTCTCCTCCCGTTGCTCCAGGGAGAGTCCTGTGAGTCCTGTGAGGCCTTCTACAGACGGGTGTGTGCGCTTCTCCAAAATCCTGTCCAGTCAGCTGAATTAACCACGAGTGGACGAGAGCAGCCGGAGCTAACAAAGTGTCATGGCAACGGGTCTGAATACTTATATCAGTGTGACGTTTCAGTTTCTTCTTTAAATCCTATTTTCGTCCTATTATTGTGAGATATTGAGTGTTAAATGATGTGGGACATTTTAGCAGAAGGCCGCAAGGCAACAAAATGTGGAAATGAAACGAAGGCATCCAAATATTTTCCGGATGTACCCCGAAGGCAAAAAGCCGCTGGATTGATAATCTCCCATTAGCGAAAGAATATCCACGCTGTTTCCAAGTAAAGAAATCCCCACAGCTTGACTCAAATGTATGTGAAATCCAAAATGAACAACCTCACTGGAGATGGCATCCAAAAAGGGCAGCGCATTTCATTCATACGATTCCCCCCGGTACACAAAAGGACCCGTTCCCTCTCTAGAGAATGACTTAAATCTGAGTGAAAGGGCCGTGATTGGTTAAGTAAGTTGTCTTGCTCAGATTACCAGAGCCGATGCTGACCTCAGACACCGTATCGGTAAAGGCGTCCACTTTATGGATCCGCGAGGATTCATCATGCAAAAACAGTCCTCCATAGAAACCACCTCCTCCGTCTGTGGTCAAAGTGTTGAGAGCAGCAGATTGTATACCGACGCTTCCTTTTATTGGTTTTCAAACAAGAATTCACAAAATGTACAATGTGTAAACCAATCATGCTGAATGGCAAGCAATCCCGTTTCCTCCAACTTAATTCTCGGCCAATGCAGTGACTTAAAATGTTCAAACAAAGTAAAAATGGGACTATTTGCCATCTTAGTTTGATAGGCCACCACTCACTTTTCTTTTTTTTTCTTTTTTAAGCCCGCAGACTTTACCCTTTCACCACATGCACTCCAGGACGTGGCCCGGTGATGAGTGCCTGTGCAGAGAACCCGTTCCTACGCAGTAAAAAGGACCGAACGATGGGCGATCGCCGACAGTTAAACAAACAACGTCAAAATGTACAAATTTGAGTTATTACAAAAACTAGTTCCTCGCCGCGCGGCCCCGCGACCCCGCAGCCCTACGCCGACTTCACGGAGGCCGTTTCGTCGCCGCGGTTCCGCTCTCCGTCCTTACTGTCCGAGCGGGACTTGGGCTGGTCTGAGGTCTGTTTCTTTGGGTCGGGGTCACTGCCTTCGTCCCGGGCCTCCGCGGGTTTCTCTTCGCCGGTGGACTTCTCCGGCTCGGTGTCTTTTAACTGATCGTCCGCCGGCGGGGGGGGCAACGACTCTCGCTCCGGGGAAGGCTGTGAGTTAGAGCACAAAAAGATGATTATTATTCAGGTTATTTTCACTTCTGTTTGTCTAACAAATGTCCCTGGGTGACGCTGAATGTTTTAGCCTCGGGCTAAAGAACAGCCCATTCTGTGTTGGTAGTGATCCTGACACATTTCACTGAATTTAAAAGAGTAATGTCGCGATGCTTGGTGTTGGTAGTTTTGCTTCTTTGCTTGAGTATTCCTTGCTGACGACACGATGCCGGTGTCTGAGTGCTTTCTCCCAGCCAGACCCTGCCCTGCTCTGCTCTGTGTAACACGTCTGCTACATCTCTCATTCCTGCCTCCGTCTTGTACCACATGGACTTTCTCGACCTCTCAGCTCATCCAGAAGTGTTCTGCTCAGATGGAGAAGCAGCACAAAAAAGTGAGACTTGAGACCTCATTTGGATTCAAACCTTAAACAATCATTAGCATCCATCTTGTGGCTGCATCCTAACCTATCTTCTGGTTCTGCTATCTTGGTATATAAATTATACTGCATAAATTAACTTCCCCTGCATCAAGTATTTATTGGAATTCTAACAAGTGATTTCGAGTAATGCAATATTGCAATGCTAAAAATATGAGTTTTCTTGTGAAAAGTATGGAGGCACGTGGAGAGTTAGTTTCCAATCATTTGAAAAAGTCCTCAAAAAACCCACAATATTTCTGTAAGTGTAAAAGAGAAGGAAACTGCTGTAGAGAAAGAGTTACAAGTGATGATGAACATATAGTGTGTATTAAACCAGTGGTTCTCAACTGGTCTGGCTGTGGGACCCACCATCCCCCCTTAATGACAAGCCGCGACCCAACCCCCCCCCCCGCCCCCCCTCCATATCTTATGTAGTCGGTGTCGTACTTACGTTTCGCCATGTTTGATTAGAAAACTAATTTCGCGGGTCACGGTGTTCTTCTATGCTGTAAAATGGCGGGGGTACGTGAAGATTTAAAAAAAAAAAAGATATTTAAAATTAGCATCGATTACAAAATCCTTTAAAAATATTTATTTAATACATTTTCAATAAAATATAAGTGCAAGTTCATAAGCTGAACTTTATATTCAGTAGGCTATTCAATTTCATTATCCTAAAAACCCAGAGTCTCCCCCATATCAGGATGGTTTGACCCAACCTGGCACGCGCCCCCTGTCATCACCTGTCAATCACCGCCGCCTTGAAAAACTCAAACAAAGTGGAACTTAGCAGCAATGCTGCTGTAAACATGGAGGACCAGAGCAAAACAAGTCGAAACCAGAGCCGGCAAAAAAGTGTGAATATACGACACTCCGCTGCATAAAAAAATACCCTTCAAAATAAAACCACAGGATAAAAAAAAATCCAATTTGTTTTTGTCCAGGCAAAGGCCCGTGAAAACTGTATTAAACTACAAGTCACGACAGTCAAACACGTTTCTGACGTCGTGTGGATGGACATCGTTTCACTAGAAAACTACGGCTAAAACAAGTCTGTTAAGTAATCAACATCCAGCAGTACGAGTCCGTCTGTGGTAAATCTATTAAAAGGTTTTTACTTTATATCTGGCAAGATAAATGAAAGACCTGCCCCCCCCTCCCTCACCCTCCTCCCCCTCACCTCATTGAAGCCCAGGCCACAGTGTCTCCTGTTCCGGCCCGACAGCTTCCCGTCCATGCTCTGCTGGTACTGCATCTCTAGCTGCTCGTTCATCTTCTTATCTTCATTCCCTGCAGAGGAGACACCAGTCACAGCAGGCACACCCAGCCATTACAGGCCTATCCATGCGAGGATAGATCTGTGCGGCGGATGTGTAGTGGGGAAGCCGGGTTAATCGCATTGGGCGTAAGTATGAGGCAGCACAGGGACAGTAGTTTGGACATGGTCGTACATTAGCTAGGACAAAAAATACTGCATTTTACAAAAAGCTAGACGAAGAAGCCTACCGCTGCGGAACTGGGACGTCGACTTGTGGTCGCCGATGACGAGGCGTCCTGTGGGTTCTTTCTGGAAAACAGGAAAAGAAAATCCCATTCAAAATCAAATACAAACGCCTATTTATCTTTTCATGCACTGGACTACGGGCCCACAATAAACCAAACAAAAGATTAGTGAGCTGAAGAGCACAAAACAAACCTTGCCAGCGCCCATCAAACGTAAAAACTTCTGCTTCCTTTCATTGCTTCCCAGATCTGCTGCTGCCCACTGCGTAGACCCATCCTGCCGAGACAGAACCTCGTCATCACGTTGAATCAAACGCTCAACGAGAGCGGACTTCCGTCGGACACATAAAGCTCACGTGATCAGATCATTTACACAATGATTGTTTTATTTACAAAGCTTCAGAGCTTGTTTCTAACCAGCAGGCTGCTCGTCCCTTTACCCTCTGAAGGCTCGAATGAGGCTCCTCTGACACCACAGGGGTCAATGAGTCTGTCGGAGGTGCGTTTGATGGTGTTCATTTCAGAATTGTCTCTAGGGAATATGTTGCCTTTTGTATCAGTAAGTATAGCTGAGTCAGACATGCTGGGTTGTAATATTGAAATGGGATAGAAGACCCTTAGAATTCCTGAAACTTAAAATCACAAGATGATCCCACACACACACACACACACGGAACTGTCAAATATATAAAGTGACAACACATGACCACATTACGCGATCCATTGGAGTTATGTCCTCTGTGTTGAGAGAGCGAGAGAGAGAGAGAGAGAGAGAGAGAGAGAGAGAGAGAGAGAGAGAGAGAGAGAGAGAGAGAGAAAGTATGCAGCTTTTGTTAAAATAAGTCTCAAATACTGGCACGATGCAGACACACAATGAGGACGTGTGACCAAACTACAACAAAAAAATACAACAAATATGGTTTTGCAAATGTATAATTAGATAATTCTAGCACACTAAAAGCACAGTGCTGCAAGTTAGGCAGTTTTTTTGTATTTTAAATAAAAAGGGCTTCTCTTCTCGAGAGGTTCATTCAACAAAACATTCTGGATGATTTGATGTTTACTGCAGAATGCTTGTCTTCAATATTTATGTAACTCTGTTATGTTAATTCATGACATCTATTGTACTTCTGTCCATCCTGATAGAGGGATCCTATCAGAATACACCTTTAGTGGTCTTTTAAAGTGAGATCATGTTGTGACACCTCCACACAGAGTGACACAGACTCTGTTTTCAACTAAACAAGACAAACGTACTATAAATCCACCCGAGCCCGTTTTAAACCTAATTTAATGCAACGTGTGATGTGTTTTGTGCAGTCACGTTTTAAGTCGACCTATAAAAAGGCGAGTACACTTCAGTCTCGGGCTGCACACACAAAAAACGTGTTCCGATTTCATGATAAAGCTTGAAGAAGACCGTTAGCAGACATGCTAATGTGATGCTAGCTACGGCTACACCCCGCAGCTTTCATTTCCGGGGTTTCAGTCCAGTTTTTAACATTCTACTCACGTCACTCGGAGACGCTGGTCGTTTTGTCCCATGTCTATCCTCTGGATAACTCATTGTGAACGAAAGCTTTACGTAAATAAGTCAATGAAATGGCATGCCACCTAGCAGAGGCTAGATGGATTTGTCAACAACTCTCCGTGTCGTCACTTCCGGTTCCGTCTTCTTCTACGTTTATGTTGCAGTCGGTCGCGCTCAAACGCTCTGCTGCCCCTCACAGGTGGGCTGTGTTACATCACCCTGAAAACAGACAACTGCTCATCAGATTCACTGAAAGACAACATTTAGAAAAGCAGTTTTTCAACACTGCCACTGACAGAACAATGTCATACTTATCATATACGATATTGTTTTTTTCATATTATATTGAACTAGAGGAGAGGTGAAGCATATATATATATATATATATATATATATATATATATACTCAGAGTAGCCTGAAAAAACAGGCCTACTTCTAATTCTAGCAAACCACAAACAAGATGATTTTTGGGCCAATTAACTATGTCATTAAATACAACCTACTTGCTGAAGGACACAGGGATATCTCTGTGTAAATACCCATTAAATGAACATATATATATATATATATATATATATATATATATATATATATATATATATAGGCTATGGGTATCCTTGTGTCCTTCAGCAAGTAGGTTTTATTTAATTAAATAGTTAATTGGCCCAATTAAATTATTTATTTGGCTAATGTTTGAATGTCCTTGTAAATGGCATTCTTAAAATGGGACTAAAGGGAATTTAATCACCTCTGTGATTTAAAACACAATGACCATCTCTGAAGCAGATGTTTAAATGAAACTAAAAATGTTTTTCTCAGCCTGGTTTTATAGAAATACAAATTCTTGCAACGAAATAGTTTGGATTAATTAATTAAGGTTTGTTTGGAGGATGTTTCGGAACAAATAACTCAGCTATTTGACAATAATAGAGTTGTAGAGCAAGGCAAGGTTATCTAGCCTGGCACAGAGACAAATTAAATAAAAATTATAGTGGTAATTAAAGTGACATACTTAAAATGGCAAAAATAAAAGCGCAATTACAGTGTAAATAAAACACTTTCATTTAAAAGGCAGTGACCTGTCACATAAAAGTATTTGCCCTGTTTTTGAAAGCAGTTGGTGCAAATATTTTCAACATGCTGTTCTTATTCAATTACATTTAGCAACCTATTTCCCAAAGCTGTCACTTTCTTTTGTTTTACAGTGTAAAAATAACTCCCTCTTGGACGGCCTGCATTAAAACCACCAAAAGGTGGCGTAAGAGTAAGTGTCATAAAGAAGCGCTCGCGCCTCTGACAGGACGCTAAAACTCAATTTCTGCATCACACAATCATCGAGATATGAAACGAGACGTTTTTTGGGGGTCTTTTAGTCCCGTTTATTAAAATGAACACGTCTTGTAAAATGAATCAAGGTGAGCTCAGGTACCTTACTTTATTATTCTCAATAAACTGGATTTGTTTTCTTGAGCAAAAATGAAGAATGATCAAACTTTGAATTGATGGGTTATGCGTCATAAAAGAGGAGCTCCATTTTTTATCACAGACTAATTTTATTCCCAATCAGACTGTAACAATGTTTGTGTGTTTTATTAATGAGAAACGACCAGTGGTGAGACATCATGCAAAATATGAGCACAGAGAAAACTTGTTTTAAATGCATTTTTTTTATTTTATTTAAAATATATATTAACATAAACAAACATTATGGCTTAGTGTGCGTTTCAATGTGGGGTGATTTCTGACACTTACAACATGTTTATTAGGGGAGAGGGGAAAAAAAGGTGGCCACAGTTAAATAAAAGCAATAAAATCAATAGGCCTAATTTATTAAAATTGTATTAAAAGTGTTCGCCAAGAGCAGGTGACCGTGCACGTGGGTAGAAAAATGGGACAGCGGAAAAGTTAGAATGAGGAATCGGGGAGAGAAAGGAAAATGTAAACTGTTTATATTCTAATGAACAACACGCATTTAGAAAGTGAGACAGGGACACACGGAGAGAGAGAGAGAGAGAGAGAGAGAGAGAGAGAGAGAGAGAGAGAGAGAGAGAGAGAGAGAGAGAGAGGAGGGGTTATCCTGCCTCTGCCTCCTTACCCGACACTGCCCCGCACTCTCACTTAACCTCCACACAGTGCCGGACGGGAAATAACTTAAAATACTTTTTTTTCTTTTAAAAACATAGCTCCTCTCAATGACAGCTCCTCGGGCTCAGCCTCCCCCCTGACGACGACGCCGACGCGTTTTATTCTACTTTCTGATCCCGAGCGGAGCGCAAACAGAGGAGTTACCAAAAGTCCCAGACACGCTCCAGCGATGGTGACTTTACGCACGGGATTTGAAGGCTGTTTCCACTGACTGCTCCTTTGTTTATTCTTTTTTGGTCTCTTAACGCTGAAACTCTTCATCCTCGTCCGCAACGATCTCCTCGAGTTTTTGCCGGAAAAACACGCAGCGAATGCCGAGTAAGTGAATCCAGGTAAGAGGCGTCCTGTTGCATCCGTGTGGACATGGCCGCGCCGGGTGGCGCGTCCTCCCCGAGCGGCTCGCGTCCGTGTGTGAAAGTCGGTGCGCACTCCGGTTATCTGCTGCACAGCAGGCAGCGATGACAGCGCGAGGCTCCGGGGTTGCCTCGGGTCTTTAAACCTGCGAAGCTGGACCGAGATTAGACTCCGTCGACCCTCACGTGACCTGCAAAAAAAACTTACTCACAGATGACATTTCTCTTTTTTCTTTCTTTTCTTTTTTTTTTTTGTTTAGAAAAGTTTTTAGAGTGGTGTTGTAAAAAAAAAAAAAAAAAAGAAAAAAGAAAAAAAAAAGTCATTTATGGATGTTTTACTCTCAAAAACTAAGTTCATGATAAAATAATAACACATTTTAAAAACGACTGGCGCGAGTTCAATTGTAGTTATTATTAGTTGTAATCGACGACACACGCGTGCAAATGATTAGCTATATCAGTTACCCCCCCCCCCCCCCTTGTAACGTCCACAATTAAGCTGATAATAAACACACCAAAACCTCGTGGTTGTGATTTTTCCCCACTCTCATCCACTGAGGCTCATCTTGGAGCTGATGAGGAGCTAAAACAAATACAATTGTAACATGGAATCTGTGCTCCTGCAAACCCACTCAGATGTGAGCAGATATGGGACCAAACACGTGTTAATGAATGCATTTCTATCTTCTTCTCTTTTTTTCTTTTTTTTCTTTGTTGAATCCTCCAAGTTCGAGCTGTTAGGTGTTTACTTCCAAATCAAATATACTCGGTTAATTTCAACCACAACAGATTCAACTATATTGTGTAAGAAAAAGCAGAAACTTCAGCTTAACTTAACCTCCACTCCATCCCTGTCATGGTCTGTGAACAGAAACGCTTCTACGGGCTCAGAACCCATTAAGAGACATTTAGAAAGAGTCTCTGGAGCATCACGCGCACAAAAAAAAAACGTAACTTAACGAATGAAATATCTCTAAAGAGCTGCAACTTTAATTTTTAAGCACTTAAAAACATGAGGTTCAAGGACTCGGAGGGCTCCTGAAGTCATCCCAGCTCTGGGATGATGCGTCCAGTAGTTTCTTCCTCGGCCACACAGCGGTAGCCTTCCGTCCAGGAGCGCTGCGCCGGACGGGCTGCACCTAAACGAGCGCACGTCTCAGGGAATCTGCGGTGCCTTGTGTTTCATGTCCTGGAATATAACGGAGAGAAATAGACTTGTGGCGGGGGAGGGAAAAAAGAAAGTTGGGGCGTCTTTAAGGGCCAAAGTTAACTTTCCCTCCAGAGGTCACGGCGCCTGACCCCGGACGAATGCGTGAGTCATAAATTAAAATAGACTCGGAGCCCTAAAACGGACCCATTAGGAGACAATACAGAGGGACAACAGGACAGTGTCCCGGCACGGAGAGGGAGTTGAGCAATTCATGTGTAAGTTTCCTTCTTTTTTTTTTTTTTTATGTCTTCCTCTCCTACATCACGATTTCCAGTTGCCTTTCTTTACGTCATATCGTTAAAAGTTTGCACCGCGTGCGTCTGAACTTGGGTGCTAAAAAAAAGTGTCACTTTCCCCTGTGAGTTCTGCAGCCCGAGGAGAGGCGCAGGCTGCGCTGCTTGTGCACGGAGTTACATTGTGGCCGCGTGAACTTGAGCCAAGCACGCAGGTCCAGTTCTTGTTGTTTTGTTTTTTTTCTTACTTTTTGGTCCGGAGTCTGACACAGAGGGGGTACGGGAGGACAAGGCGCACGACCACAGGCCTGGAGGCGACCGATAGAGCCACTTCAGGGTGTTCCCCGTATTTAGAGCCACACTACACCTCTCAGATAAGCCGCTGCTCGCCTGCAGATAAGGAGCTTTTAGAGAAACAGAGAGAGAGAGAGAAACAGAGAGAGAGAGAGAGAGAGAGAGAGAGAGAGAGAGAGAGAGAGAGAGATCCCAAAATGAGTCTGAAAACCGCCGAAGAGGAAACGCACAATTGTTCCTCTGATTTGTGAAGCGACTGAAAAGCGTTTTGCATCCCCAATCCCTCTGCGCATTTGGAGTTTGGCGCAATCTCCCAGCATCCGCTGTAATTGTTCTACGCGTCCACACTGTTTTTTGTCGTGTGTTTTGTTTTGTTTGCACATCAAATCACTCCGCTATTCAGAGTTATAATTGCCCGGCTTGACAGATCCTCCAGTTGCCAGTGTGGACCTGCCCGCGCGGGCCAGCGCAGTAAATCACAATTTCCAACAAGTTGTTTAATTGTTCGGACTGTGGCAAGACAATTTATAGACCCCCCCTCCCCTCCCCTCCCTCTCTTGTAAGTGAGAGTGTCTGTCTGAAAAACAATCCGAGTAGGGGGGTGGGGGTCGCCGAAGTTGATCTCCTATGGCATTTTGTTTTGAGCAGGTGCTGCGGGTTGAAGTTCCCTCATAAGGTAAAGTGGCATTAGAGTGTCCAAATGGCAGACTTATATATAGGCTGCCAATTCAGCACATTGTCCCGGGCTGCACGGTTGCGCTCTCTCCGCTGTCTGAGGGAGACCTGCAGCCTTCTTCTTCTTCTTCTTCTTCTTCTTCTTCTTCTTCTTCTTCTTCTTCTTCTGTGACAACAGGCGGCCCCTGTGTGGCCCATGTAGGACCCCGCCAGCAACATTGAATCCCGCATTATGAGCCGTGCGTAAAATGAACCCTTGTTGCTGTGGACCGTTTGAATTAATCTCCTCCTGTGGTATGAGATACATTTTAATATGAATTTATGAGAAGGAAATAATTTTCTCTTCTCTTATTTTCTCTCATTTTCATTTTTAAGGTTACATTCAGTTTATTTTATTTTATTTCTCATAATATTTTCAAAATCGTACAGGTTCATTTGCTCAGTTTAAAAATAAAAATGCTTCTTTATTTTCGGGGCCTGAAGCCTCACAAATATTGATTTTGATCCATTTTCAGATTTGATATTTAAATCTTCTGCTTTGATCTCTCACACACTCACACTTTTCTTATGTACCTGTCCTGATGGCATCAACACACTGACACAAACAAAAAAACAAAAACAATGTGCCAAAAATCTCACTCTAAAAATAATTTATTTTTCTCTGCCTCCAATGTTAAGCTCTGAGAATGCGCGCGCTGCTCTTAATGCAATGCAAGGCCAACCTCCAGATCTAATTGTCATACTTAGAAATCCATCCATTGCTCACGCGTTATTCTAATATGTCACATATTTCTTTGATTCTGAGAGGCCTTTTTTTCCCCCCTCCGGTGTTGCCCAGAGGGACTCTTAAGTGTCAGCGAGAGGGGACGAGCAGTTGGAGAGAGAGGCTGAAGATTAAGAGATCTGACGGCTCAGAAAGAGGGAGAGATGTGAAGGCAGAGACTGAGCAGAGGAGGTGGAGGAATGCTCTTGAATTCTGAGATTGCGTCAGACAACATCACCCTGACATGCAAAATGAAATAATCACAGTTATGGGAAGCCTCATGTTTAACCCCTTCAGCGACACTGTGATTTTACCATCGCCTGTCTTCCGTCTGACCATCCAGTGTTTGCACATTCGAGTGTTTCCACGCGTTTTTTTTTTTTTTTGTGTTTTATTTTAAAGATGTCATTCACCTTTGTCGGAAAAAACGTCGCTCCACCATTTTAAGCCTGTGGCCGATCCACTGAGCCCTAATTATTTGTCGTCGGGCCCTTTGAAAAAGACACCAGCCCCCAAATTGGACATGAGTTGTACAAACACAAATTAAATATTTAGCCCTAAGTATTTCTCCCTGGGTCCTAAGTGCATATTAGTCAGCCTATACTTATCTGTGGCCCGACGGCACACCCAAATTGCAGAGTGCTGCTGAAAAAGAAAGGTTGAGGCCCCCGGAGAATGAGTCCTTGAAGCACGCTGGCAGATGCCCATAAGTTTCTAAAACCACAACGCAAGCTTAGGTGTATGTGTGTGTGTGTGTGTGTGTGTGTGTGTGTGTGTGTGTGTGTGTGTGTGTGTGTGTGTGTGTTGTATTAATGTATGCATGTTTCCAGATTTCAATTTTTTGTGACTGTCCACAAAAACGAATCCGTCAAAGATTTCGTCTGTGTGCTCGGGTGCATTTTGACAGTGTGTTTTTTGCATGATGTAAGTGCGTTATAAGTGTGTGTGTGTGTGTGTGTGTGTGTGTGTGTGTGTGTGTGTGTAGACCACCAATGTATGTGTGTATGTTTGCATGTCCTTGTGCACACCGAGGTGGGTTTAATACAAAAGCATTTCTGCTTGTGTGTGTCCTTGCCATGTGTGTCTTTACTGGGCGGCCTTTCTGCCTGCACGTATGTATGTTCATGTATGTTCCTGACTCTGTGTGTGTGTGTGTGTGTGTGTGTGTGTGTGTGTGTGTGCCCTGCTGGGTGGGCGTACTGCTCCGCGGATCCCTCCTCTGTTCTCCACCAGCGCATAACCTTGGAAACAGCGTCCTCATTTTCCCCTTCGGAGCGGAGGATAACGAGGGGCCGCACTCATTCTCCTCTCTCAATGGTCGGGGGAACCTTTCCTTTCTGCCGCCGGTCCTCCAGCACCTGCTCCCCGCCATCCAATTTCAAAACTCAGAATAAGAGCTTACCTGACACACCAGCTCCTAGTGACAACAGCATTACCTCTACACACACACACACACACACACACACACACACACACACACACTCCTCCTTCCTCTTCACTTCCCATCTTTGGTTAAGGTGTAAAGGGCGACATCTTTGTTTCGGATGTCCTCGTCACGTTGCGCAACAGCTCGTACGTCCGCTAGAGCAGCTCGACTTCAAGAAGTTTATCCTCTTCCTCGGCCCTTTTTCTCTCCCCGACTCTCATTTCCTCGGGCACCAGGGTGTGTGTCACAACAACAATGGCTATTATGTACCTGCACAGGGATTGAGTAAGATTTATAAATGTGTTGTTTACATAAAAGCCTTTGACAAATGACTGCTGCAGTGTTAACACAGTCACAAACCTGGCGTCCTGCCTGGAGAGAAAATAACAAGGGGGTGTGGCTTAAATCCACAGTTGACTGAAGCCACTTTTTTTTTTTTCTTAGATCGTGATTGCCGGCGATGAACGTCATCTGCAACGTTCTTGTTGTTGTTGTTGTTGTTGTTGTTGTTGTTGTTGTTTCCCTGCTTGTTTTGGGATTTGTGAACAACTTGGCGTGGCAAACCGCAGCATCGCTGCTCTCTCACTTTTTCCTCAAGTGGAAAAACTCCCCAGCAGCACATCGCACAGAGTTGTTAAAAAATTACATTTTTAAAATGTAGGAACTCAGAAGTTCAAGTATTTCTTGAATGTACACACCTACGAGGTACTGCAGGGGGAAAAGTACTTTTGGGAAGCCAGGTTGACGTCTGTTCTCGCGCCCTGAGAGGGAAGTCCTTTTGATGAAGGAAAACTAAATGACGTTTGCTTTATGTTTGCATATGGACACATTGACTGCTTCTTCAGAGTCTTCCAGTATTTGAAGCGCTCGGGAAACACTTTCCCGTCGACCCGACCCTGCTGACCACGCTGACCTGCCCCAAACAGCTGTTCCTCTTTTTAGAGTAGGACACAAAAAGGGAGGGGAGCTTATGGATTTCAATTAGTTTCCCCAAATTATATTGCAATAAAGTGTTTCTTTCTATCGGCTTGTAGTGGAATAAAGAATTAATGTGCTTTGTGAAACTGAACCCAGCTACGTAGAGATCAGAAAGAAGTTCAGGTCAAACAAAGAGCCACTTTATGACAAGAGTTGTGCAGTATCTAATTTCCAAAGTTAAACATCCAAACAGAAAAAATACGACCGGTTTAATAGAAAAGTCAAATAAAGGTTTTGTGATTAGAATCAAAATCAAATTAGGAGAGTTGGTTCTCTCGATCTGAATACTGAATGTTGAACCTTCTTTTTATTCTCACCCCAAAAGAAACAAAAAATAGATTAGCTACCACCAGTTATTAGTCATTGCTGCCGGGTCATGGAAACCCCATCATTCTGACTTTATTGTTTCACTTTCAGGAGGCCGAATCATCGTAAAAAGACTTAATTCAGACATAATTCAGACTGTTTTCTCTCGGTTTGCACTTGACGGGCGACTAAGCTTCGCCAGGAGCAGCGGCCAAAAAAACGAAATGTCGAAGACAGAAAAAAAAAGGAGTCCTGGAAAAAATTTCGAAGCAGTTGATTCTGCGCTAATTCACGAGCATAAAATACCAGATTAACGCATTGTGGTCGGTTCTCTTTGTTTCAGACTGCAGACTTTTGGTGTGTTTCAAACGAGACGATAGGGCGACCAGGTGACCGCTCAAGTGGCTCTTTATAGTCTGTAGTTGCGGCCTTGGATTGGCTGCAGCGACAGATGCTTTGGCAATTACATTGCTGCTGATGATTTTACAGAAAAGGGAAATCACATGCGAGCATGTCTGCGTGTCCTGGAGGTTCAGCCCTCCGCCTCTCTCTCTCCCCCCGTTTGTCTTTCAGTCTGTCTTCAAACGGAGATGTGTCTTTACTCCACAGAAGGCTTTTGTTCCTAAACGATTCTCTCCTCAGTGATATTTCTATGTCAATGCTCTGAGATGACTCCCAACTTCAATAAGAACCGTCAGTGTGCGCAGCATAATGCAGGGAGTCAACACGGCACAATGGCTGTCATTAGCAAATATCTCCTGGCTTGTTTGGTTTTAAAGAACCAGATGGGTGGGGCTCGAGCTAAAAGACGGTGCCTGGAAGTTTTTAAAATCAAATGAAAGCGTTTGAAGATGCACGTACTCATCTTACGCAAACAAAAGAAAGAAATGATTCCAACGTTAACACATGGATCACTCTCAGGCGCCGCACTTGTGAATTTGGTCGTCATTTCTCACTTCACCTGCAGGTTTCCAGAGCCGCTGGAAGTACAACGCTGCACGTTTCTTTTTGAGCTCCCACCATACGTTTGTCTGTTCAACAATGGGAAAGAAAAAATAAATGTTTGTGGCCAGGAAAAGGCCACCTGTGCTGTTCCCATGCACACTAAACAAACAGTTCATGACACACGTAGCTTGCTTTCTTAACTCCAAATTTACAAAAGGGGAATTTACTTTGCTTTCTATTGAACATGACTCATTTTATTCAATAAAAAACCTGATATCGGAGCGTTGTGTAAACAAGGTTAAGTAGTTATTTGAAGTAGTTAGAATATATAAAAGCCTGGATAGGAAAATAAGGGTGTGTAACCTTCACAATGACAATTGTCTGTGAGACAAATATAAAGTTTTGTTCAAATGTAACAATGCAAGCATGGTGGGGGAAAAAAACACGCCAAACTGCCAATTAAAGGAGCACTCCAGCATTTTAGTGTTGCACTTCCAGAAAGTCTTGTGAGGAACAGATCTCAAAACAAATCGTCCAAATCGAAGCAGCTTGTGATCAGATTTCCTAACTTTGAGTTCCCTGGTTTGGGAAAAGCTCCAAAAATGCTCAAACCTCTTGTAAACAATTTAATCATAAACACATTGGCTGTATAGATATGAATGGTGATGACAGCCACAAAAAAAAAAAAAAAGAAGCATTTACCACAAAGCATGGTAAAGAGACGGGGGCCGTGTTTCAAGACGGCTTGGCTGGTTTGCCGGCGTCGCAGCAGAACCCTCGCACTGGCGACAGTCAAGTCGCCTTCCCGCACGCAGCCATAACGGGGAAAACCGAAATATTATGTAGTTCCCCTCGGCAGAATTGCACAGAGGTGCAAATTCACTCACACATGTGCGACCTGATTGCATGATCCTCTTGTCGGAGATAATTAGGTCTCCTCTGGAGAATGCTCTTTGCCTTTGTTCAAGCAATTCATGACGTACTTTTAAAATGAGGAGTCGTTTTGCCTTTTTGGTGAAGTCCATGGCAGTGTCCTCACCTGGCCAATCAAAGTGAAATGGATTAATAATCGCTTCACAGTCAAAACTGCCGCAGACAAGCCTGGCATGATTATACTCTGAGCGAATGTTTACATTGTGTTTACAGTTCGATGCTGCTCCTCCCCTCCGCAGAAGCGTCACCCTCCTCTAAAAGCGGGCCGGCTAACCTTCACTTAAAACTCGTAGTGGTTTTGGAGTAATGGGGCGTGGCAGCAGGGTTTTCGGGGTGCGAGGCCTCCGAAATGACCCTGCGGTAAAGTAGCGCGGGCCAAGATAGCGTGGTCCCACCCACCGAAAAGCCCAAATCCAATTGGTCGCTGTCCAGCTGGTCCACGCAGGGCGTTGCCATGGTTTCCAAAGCCGTAAAGAAGTCTTTAATCGAGCCGTTGTCATCATGAGATGGTGGTGAGTGTTTTGGCTCGCGGAGGAGAGATAGAGGCAACAGCGAAAAAAACAAAAAAGAGAGAGAGAGAGAGAGAAAGACAGAGAGAGAGAGAGAGAGAGAGAGAGAGCTGGGGATCTACTTTCTGGCTCAGAATAGAAATGTACCGGACAGCTCTGAGAGCGGCGAGTCTTCGCGAGACACACACATGAGGTTCATTCCTTGTGTCATGGAGTTCCCAGGGCTATACTGTGCCTGGGAACGTATTCATAAAAGAGAGACTCCTGACACACGCTCCTGGCTCATGTCTATTTTTTTCGTACGGTATGCTATGTTCTGTACACGCTGTTGGATTAGCACAAGTGTGGAGTGTGGTGTTCAGTGATGACGGGGTGTGCAGAGGAGTGGCGCTGGCTCGGGTATCGAGCTGACTGGGCTCAGACCTCAGGTTTCCGCCACGTAACCCAACACACTCTACATGGTATGGCGGACGGCGGCGCCGTGGCCCGCTGACATTTGTGCCAGAGGGTTCCACATACACACACACACACACACACACACACACACACACACACACACACACACACACACAAGAATAGGCGAGATGCACTCAATTGCAACGTTGGCAGCATTGTGCGCGGGGACCCCACCTGTTGGGCTTTTCTTTTCTTCAGGTGTCTAATATGAACCGTGTGTTTGGTTTTACCAGTTCAGCCTGAGATGAGACTGCAACCAACTCAAAAACAACCAATCAGGACAATCGTACTACTGTATTGTTAGAGGTAGTTAATTTGGCTTGGCTGGCAGCCGGTGTGTAACCCAATAAAATGGCCCTTTGCCACAGTCCCTCAAGTCGATGGTTCCCTGTAGGAGGGCCTGCTGTTTTCAGGGAGGAAAATCGCTGCCTCAGCAAGCTGTTTAGTCTCATGCTCAAGGAGCTTACACTGTGTCTCCCTGTTTAATATGGGAAACATACGTAGGCTGGCCTGTGATGTCAATTGTTATTGCTGGAGGCCTGCAATAGGAAAAAAATCTCATTTGCCTTTGTAAAGCACTGTAGTGAAAAGGAGCTTATGTCATAAAGACGCTATTGTGGCCTGCCGTGTGTATATGTGTGTGTGCGTGTGCGTGTGTGCGCGTGTGTCTTTAAGTGTCACCTACTTTGACTCACACATTGTGGATTTTACGTGTGTTTGCCCCACATTTGCACAGGTTGAACAATGGTTTCCGCGGCAGTTCGTCCATTGCTCCCACTGAGGGAGTTAAGCGGCGTCCCTTTATGTTATGTTATGACGTTTATGAATGAGAGACGCGATTGTAGCTGCCATAAATCATTGCGTATTTTTCTCCCTGCCTGCCCCTCTTTTTGATTTCACGTGCTCTCTGTCGCTGTGCAGCTCCGTGGCTTTAAGGTTACGGTACACGATAATGACGGGGATGATGGAGGAGGTCGTGGTGTGTGTCGGCTCAAACAGAATACAGAAATCCAACCAGTTTGACAAATCCCAAACACTTACATCTGAAAGGAACGCGGCATTATTAATACGAAGAGTCTTGCTTGATTTACACAAATTTAGTCAGTGCTCACCCAATTAATAGTTATAAAACTTGTCCATCTGCCCGGTTCCACGTGTAGAGCGGTTTCTGTGGCCCGCGGGGTTGAACTGCTACATTTCCAGCTGCAAATCAGTTTAGGTCAGTGTTGCTTAAAACATCATCCATCGACTTTCCCCGGATTATTTCATCTTTTTTAACAGCTCCAAATTGAGGATGTGAGTAGCATCATAAAATGACAAAGACTGAAAAATGCAGCGTAGTGGATATCAGATCAATAACTGCTGGCTATGAAATCACTCAGTCTGAACCTCACTGACCTCCAGCAGGCAAGAAGCAGAAACAATGCACTTATACATGTATGAAAAAAATAATTCTTTTGGAAAAATCAAGTAAAGGAAAAAAGTCTTCATCCTCGGTGAACGTTTGTATCAAGCTTTAAAGTGAAATATGTGTTTTGATTCTTTAGAAGAAGGAAAAAATTCCACCTCAGTGCAATAAGAAAGAGCAGTGAGGGGTGGAGGAGTTTGAGTGTGTTTGATTTCTCTGATGAATAAAAATTGGAGACACGTGTGGGAGGAGAAGATTGAACTAAAACATTTGATATTTATTGCTACCACTGTTTTTTTTTTTTTTCTTTTTTTTCTCTTCAACCATTCCCGACGACCACCTCCTCCATCTCAGCGAGCCTCCCCTCACATTCAGCTTCTCCGTGTTTTACGGAGCTGCAGATTTGTGCGCTGTCCTCTAAATCATTTACCTCTCTCGCAGATTACTCCCTGCTGGAATATTGGCCTGACGGGCGCTTTTTTTTTTTTTTTTTTTTTTCTTCCCTCCCTCTGCTTCCCCGGTGGACTCATTTACATTTATGCACGCAGCAATTAATTACAGGCTGGCGCTGGCCTTGTAAATTAAAAGGGAGCCGAGGTCGGCCTCATTATTGCCCCTGACAGTTAAAGCCTTGTTTGGGTCGTGACAAGGTTGACTTCGGGCTGGGACGGTGGAAGCTGAGCAGGGGTTGGCTGGTCCTCATACATCTGATATCACTTTGCTGCAAACGAAGAAAATTTACTTTCTTAATAAATCCGATATTTTCTTATCGTTTTTTTTTTTTTTTTTTTAATGACTGAAAAACAAAAAAACACTTTTTTGCGAGCTTAATTTTCTATATTCCAGAAAAGTTATTTTTTTTCTCTTCGCAGCCATAAGTCATCATTCCAGGCCTTGTGTTTTGCCTTCAGCCTCATGCCTTCTGTGTGTTTTGGGGGTCTTTCATCCAAATTCTTGTGGAGGTTTTTTTCCTTCTATAGACCCAGGAGTCAGACAGGCGACTTCTCACGGTATTGGCCTTTTCATGCGAAGACGCTCCAACTTTTTCCGGCTCCTTTCCCCACAAGGCCCTCCTTTCTTCTCTGTCACGCAGCGATGTGTTTGTGCATACCTTACCAGCTTGACAAAAGAAGGGAGAGATCCTATTCACTTCTGCCTTTGACATTCGCCTCTTGTTTTTACAATCTTTCCAAGGCGTGCTGTTTGCACAGTGGAACAGGCTTTGTCTTGAAGAAGCGGGACAATGGCGAGCGCCATAATGTAATCTCCTAAGGGTAGTGAGCAGAGGGGCGAGGTTTAGACGTATGTGCTGGCGCTTGCCCCTACCAACCCTCTCCCTCCCTTCTGCCCTTTACTTTTGCAATATTTCATGTTAACAGCGACTTAGGAGAGAATACATGTTGTCACTTAAGCCTCTCTAATGTTCACCTAGGTCTTTTGTGAAGGCAACACAAAGGCTTTTCACTCATGCAAACATCCCCTTCCCTCATTCCACCTAGTAAAGGTGTTCTGTGTAGCAGTCCGCCCACCCACATGCATATCTGCAGCCATGTGCTCTTTTTTCTTTCTTTTTTTTGCAACAAAACCACAAAACATTTATATTGAAACATTATCTTTCCCCCACCTGAAGGAAGTGTTTTATCAGCTTAAACCCAAACACACACACATGGGATTAAAGTTCTGTGCTACGTACAGTCAACCGATCAAGCCCCCGTAGACACCTGTCAGTATGAGAAGGTCGTAGATTGTTGGATTAAACAATCTTCGAAATGATGATTTTTAAATCATATGGACATAGCCATGATCTTTTTATGTTATCGATTTATCGTACGATGTATGGTCATGTCCTCGATAATTTTTTCGTTATCGACTTATCGTATGATATGTGCACATGGCCTTGACAATTTTTACGTTTTGGAGTTATCCTATGAAATATGGACATAGCCTCGATCTTTTTATGTTATCGACTTATTGTTCGATATATGGTCATGTCCTCGATCCTTTTTTACATTACGAATATTGTACAATTTAGGGACATGACCTTGATTATTTTAACATTATCCACCTATCCTACAATATATGGACATGGCCTCAATACGTTTTTTTGTTATAGAATGATAGTTTGATGTATGGACAATCATTTTAGCTGACCTCGATATTGCCTGTTGTGTTTACATAAAACATTTTATCCAACTTGATTTTTTTTTAACAAGTCCAAGAGTCCACGCTATTTTTTTTATTTGTAGTCCAACAAAAGCAGTTATTGTGACAGGCCCTAAACACACCCTGGCCTTTGTGATGTCACATATTAGGGATTGATAAAATCATTTCCAGTAAACGTAATCAAGACAGCAGTTACGTTTTCTACCAAACATAATAGTCAAAGCAAACGAGTACTAAATAAACCTGTTTTGGCAACAGTACAGGAACAGGACTGATATCTGCCAACCCTGATCAAAGAGCAAGCTTTGGGCAAAAATCATTAGATACAGCGTGAAACCTCAGAAGTCTCAGGTTTGACTTCCATCAGGGTCAATTTGTGATTGACTGAGTGTGAAACGCAGTAAAATAATAAGATCAGTGGTAATTCGAGGATAAGTTGCTTGAAACGTTACGAGGCCCGGACAACATGGCCAGCGGTCCTATGAGAGTCAGCGTGTGCTGTAAGCTCATCGTTTATGGGTCAAGTGAACACTCATTCTGGTTTAATTGCCCATATGATTAGTTGGAACCATATTTCGTTTCCTATGGCGCGGACATGGAAGTGGCAGCACAGAGCCTCATGTGGTGCTAAGCCCATTGAGAGAGCTCCTGTCTCATAGAGATCCATTGTTCCTACTCCAGTGCGTCCGCGTCTGCACAAGTGGCATTGACAGCTGCAACAAGACAACATTTGGGACTGTGCATATTTTGTTGCGTTTGAATGCGTGCATTCATTGTGCAGGTGCAGGCATCGCTCCGAATGCAATACCGTATATATATCTCCTTGACGGGCAACATATCTCTTACCTCTCTTGTTACTGATGTCACGGCTTTGCTTTTTGCAAAAAAAAAAAAAGAAAGGCCTTTTAGTTTTGCTGCTCCGAGTTGCTTTTGCAGCGGTATGGTAACATGTGCCATTTTACAGCAGTTGGACAGTGGGCCAAAAAGGTAGCTGTTACTTCCTGCAGTTGTCAGGAGGAGCCTGGGATGGCTTTAAAGCCTGGGTCCCTTATGTCAGCTCCCTTCAGAGGTGGAAGAGAATGTACCTCATAATATTTGCTAAATCCCATCACACAGAATGGACACATTCGGTTCACAAACTGGGTTTATAAACTGTAAATCAATAGCACAACACTTTTATATTGTGACTTTATGATTCCAGTTAAAGCCAAAAGATGACAATACTGAATTATGGCTCGACCCTACTTTCTTTGTCTTGGCTTGGAAGATTCTGAAGCCTCAGTTTAAGAAAAAAAAAAGTATTCTGTATTGATGTTGCAGTTCAGAGAGGGTTAATATTCTTGAAAAGCCTTATTGACATCTATATTCATGAACTCTTGTGCCACTTCCTCAATGAGTAGTAAAACTTGTGCACACAGTTACACTCATCTTCCCTGCACCACGCCCCAATTCTACGTATTAACAAAGTGGAAGTGCACCTTTAAATAAATGTATCTAGAGAGTATTCACATATGTCGACGTCAGTGGATGCACAAAACACACGGGGGCCGTTTTGTGCAGAATTCATGTATGTTAGTGTGAATGCCAGCCAAATGTGTGTGTGTGTGTGTGTGTGTGTGTGTGTGTGTGTGTGTGGGGGTGTGGGTGTGTGAGAGAGAGAAGCCTGCGCGTTTTGCAGCAACTCTCCTCTACTGGGCAGCCAGCTGTCTCTCTGATTACCCAGCATCCTCCAGGTGTCAGATCTGCCATCTGCAGATGAGTGGCAGGGCGTGTGGAGAGCGGAGGAATGGAGGGAAGAGGGGGCGGGGGGGCTGAAAAAAAAAAAAAAAGACAAGAACAAAAAAAAAAGAAAAGGCGAGGAAACAGAATAACTGGTTCTGACGACATCTGGAACGTGTTCAGACGGGTCAGCGAGCGCCTCAGAGTGTGAACGGCGCTCGAATGAAAAGGTGGCTTAAAGAGTCCTTGGCTTTTCAATGTTTATTGGGTAATATTGCTTCTTCTCCAAAAACAAAAAAAAAAAAAGAAAGAAGTTGCAGCTCACAGAAGTGTTTACAGGGATATTTCACACCAGTGTGTTTTTGCCGACTATTTGTTACCATTATCATTATCACAAGAAACTCTTAGTGTAAGAGCCTTTGAGTTGTTTTAGTCAGAATTGCCTGTAATTGTGCCCTGAGAGGAAAAAGAGAGATCCAAGAGAGAATCATTTGGTTGATTATTATAAAGGCATGAATAAAAGATCATACATGCCCAGTGTTTGCGTTTTTCTTCATTGTTCTCAATTAGCCTCAAATTGTGGAATCAAAGGCCTGTTTGTGTTGCGCTCTTTGTGCAACTTAGATGTTGTGTTAGGCCGCCGTCGTGCTGCATGATGTCAGAGAAATGCTGCTGTGCTGTGCGTTGTTGCTCGTCTGTGTGTGAACCGAGTCTCTCCCCATCCACTTCTAGGCTTTCTTTAATTAGCCGCCTCCCACTCTCAATTAAGACTTGCTCGCAATCCTCTCTTAATTGAGGAGGCCTACTCGGAGGCGGCCCCATTCTGAACATGGTACCTTCAAAGCGCTCCGTCGGCAGTTTGACCTCTTTGAAGTTATTATTTGTTTTTCTATGACCCCTGGCTTAGCGAATGGCTGAGTGTAGTGTGTGCTTGTGTGCATGCGTGTGAGGCTATAATAAAGCTGACCCCAGGTTAGCTTTCTGAGTCAGAGTGGTCTATTTAAACCCGGCAGACCAGGAACGATTAGCTGTCCTCTTGATGAGAGTGACCCCACCCCCCCCCCCAACACCAGCCCTGATCTCATTGGAATCAATTATTTTGAAAGAAAATATCGGGCATCACTAACTGTATTAAGACAGATTTTCGACTTCAAAGCTGCGTGCAAGAGCCGCGCTGTTTGTCGTTTGTAAGACTTTGCGTTGTGCAGTTAAAGTGCTTTGCGAGAGATACACTGATCCTCTGTTGGCTTCACACAGGACCTCTGTTCTGTTCCTGAACATCCACGACAGAGGCACCTCAGGCGGGTCCAGAGTGCCTTCGCCGGGCTCCCAAAGCACGTTTCAATCCAAATGTTCATACTTTGTCAAAAACCTCAATTTGTGAGCGGGATGTGAAGAATTTGGTCAGTGTCCATTAAAATGCACCCTGATGCGTATTGCAACACGCTCCTTAAAAAGGGTTGGCTCACCCGAAATTACATAAACCTCTTGTGCCATGCAGATAGTTTTGGTTTTACTTACCCAGGCTTTAAAGGGGATAAAACGCGTTCATTTTCAGGTTCATACTTGAATTTCGGGGTTTCCACTAGAACATTTTTACATGCTTTGATGTCCAAAAAACACATTCTTTTTCTCATACCGTCTGTCTGAATATACCTGTATTCGCCCTCTGTCTGAAATGCTTCGTTTTAGCGCCTGTCTCTTTAAACCCTCCCTCCCCAAAAAGCCCAGTCTGCTCTGATTGGCTTGTGAGAAAAATACGGTGCACCTTTACAAAGGTTTTTCTCAAGCTGTGGGCAGCATATTGTAATGTTCTGAGCCTGCATTTGACACAGGAAGGGCAGCCAAATCTGAATGGCTTATTGAATCACATGATTTCTCTGTTGGTTGGTGGGCATGGGCATTGTATGTCCACTTAAAGATATTTATGGTAATATGATAATAAGAGTTTTCTGCCTCCACCGCAATACAATTTTGAAAGAAAAAAAAAAGGCAGCAACATCTCATCCCAGAAACCGCATCTCTGTTATTTATTTCGTAGAATGTAGGCCGAGCTAAACTGAAAACCATGACTGTAAAATTTAATTTATTTCAACAGAGAATCATCTATCTTTGCAACCTGGAGAAATATATCCAAACTATCTGTCGTCAAAAGTTGCAAAACATTATTTTTCGGGCTTGAAATTTTATTGACGGAGCTGATGCTAAATGTGAAAAGTAAAAATGATTATTAAAGAAACATGCTAATAATGATTTTCCTCTGTTTTGCTCTCTTCCAGGTGACGTTCATGAATTTTAAAGTCATCCGCAAGTGAGAAGAGGGTGTTGGAGTTGAAGTCTCTTATTTCTGTAAGTTTCCCTAAATTTACCGATACAAACGACATTTATTTCCTTCCACTGTAGCGCCGCCAGCTTCTGTGTGCTTTTTTGTGCCACATACTGTTTGGCACTTTGGATGATTGCTCCCACCAAATGGCAGATAATAAGCTTTTATAGAGAACACATGATTGTTTCCTCGGAGTGGTAACGGAGCAACACTTGCCTGCGTTCGTGGCGGTTTCGCAGAGGCAAGACAGCAGCAAGCAAAGTGTGTGTGCGTGCGTGCGTGTGTGTGTGTGTGTGTGTGTGTGTGTGTGTGTGTGTGTGTGTTAGTCCACGTTAACAAAACTGTAGCTGACTCTGTGCATGCCCACTGCCTCGGCACATACAGAACGCTTTTGATTTGTTTCACGGCAAGCGCAGACCTCCACTCCGGTTAGTATTCGGCCCTGTGCGCCCTCAATAGCTGCTTTCACTCCGGTGAAGAAAGGGGTCTTTTAAAGACTCGCACAGGCGTCACTCCAGGAAGCTTTCAGCGCCGGGACCTACAGTATGCCTTTTAATGGACTTTCTCTCTGTGAGCAATAAAGATTATATCTGGAGTCAAATAGTGCTGTAGGTAACACTAGCCCAAATTAAGCTGGTGAGGCCAATCTTGATGGCTTCAGCAGAGTCGGGAGACATATGAAATGTACAGATGGGAGAGGTTGGAGAAAAGAGCGATCTGACCATCTGGCTAATCCCCCTGTTTAAGAATACTTATTAAGGCCCTCTCCAATGGCCCTTGAGCCGTGTCACTGCTAGGTCAACAAGTGGCCTCACTGGCAACTCGCTCGCACAGTGGACAGACAAGCCCCAGTGTTCTGTTGTGGGTGATAATCTGTGTCCCGCTGGTTGGTGGAGGAGTTCGGTTTCAAAGGCTTGATTTATGGCTCGTGTAAATCGTGTTGTATCACAATCTGGAGTTATGGTTCCCACCCAGGGGGGTCGAGACCCTATTAAGGGGTTATACTGACCTGTGACAAGATATCACAAGTAGACAAAGCTTCATTTTAAGGGCTCACAAGTCAAAAAACACGGATCTAGAGCAACTAACGTGGCGTAACGTCTGCTGACAGATACTTTTTTAATGCTTTGGGGGATGATATTTTCATGATTCAACAGCAATAAAATAATCCAAAACTCACAGTAATCAATACAGGCCTCATCCATTTACTTTCTCTAATTGCCCTGCGTTTGAAGAAAGGAATTGTGTCGTTATCGGGAAAAAACCGGACCACTTAGGCCACTTTTAGTTCCCTCGGAGCCCCCCTAACTTCATCAATTCATCTGGAAACTTGAAATCTCGTTATTGTGTCTTTTAAAATGCAATTGCGTTTCAGATCTAATTACATGGCGGGGAGATGACAAGTGGACCCTCCTAACAAAATTACAGTCTTCATAGGGTGCCGATCGTGTCGTGACAGGAACAATTTATGAAATCTTTGTCTTACAAGACTTTTGGAAGGGAGTGGGTGCCTTTTGTTGGAGGATTTGCTCAGTCAAGGCCATACTGGAAACGCTGAATCTAGTGGCTTTGATCAGAGGAGCTGATGAGTCTGTGACTAATGCTTCAGATCATCTGACATCACTGGACCTATCACGAAATCTGTCTTGAAACAGGTTTGTATTGGTAACACTGTGGTTATTGTCAGCTTTGTGCTTGATAAGGGAAATAAGATCACGGATCATTAAGCGCCCCAATGTGTGTGCTACTCCATGCGGCAAGGCGTTTATAGATGTTGGAATGCTGAACATTAAGCCATAGTCCATAAGTAGCAGTGAGAAAGAGTCTGAGAAAAGATTTCAGCCGCTTCGTGCATCATGACAGGCCTATTTGCGGAGCTTTGTTGTTACGCATGGTTGCTGTAATGGCAGTCATTTGCAAAGAGTTAGAAAAGTTACCAGACAGCAAGCAGCCGTTGGGCCGATTTGAGGAAAGCTAACGAGCTAATGAGCTAATGAACTCACTGAGGTCACCTGTTTGGCTTCCCCAAAAACAATGTCCGTCTCCGCGTCTTCACTCCAGCTTTGTATGTGAACTTCACTGCGTCGCAGCGCAAGGCGAATCACCGCCGCTAATGGGCAGCGTCTAACAGAATTGAGTGCAGTTTCTCAGTACTTAACCTTATGTTAACAGAGAGCTATTATGCCCTCTTGAGCTCGGACATCGACTTAATTGATCTGATTTGTCCACACATATGACATGTCCACTTAGGCCGAGGGTGGACAGAATGCCTGGCGAGTTCGCGGTAGGGAACCTCATTTAACGGTGGGGAAAGGGAGCTGAACTCCAGCGATCCATCCGCCGCGCTTCGACTCGGCACATCCGTTCATGCGTGCCAGCTCGCCGGCACGTGTGCGACATGTACATATGTTTGTGTGTTATGCATTTAGTTGTTTTCCAGGCGTTGTCTGTATCAATTTATTTGTGTTTGCGCTCGCATGCGTGTTTGTGTTTTGCACACTCATGCCTCATCAACATCCCGTCTGAGGTCCCCATCTGGTTCGCTTTTAAAAGAGGCTCGTGGAGCTGCGGCGGGCCGGGGCTTTAAGGCAGGGCCGGGCCAGCAGCGGTTCCTCCCCACTTACACATAAATCCACGGTGCGAGGCGCTCTGCCAGAAACAGTATAGCCCGACCCTCGTGGCTACTTCCCAAACCACCCAAGCTCATACCCCACTTTCTCTCTTCTATTGCCCTTGAAATGGGGCCTGCTCTAAATATTATCTCCCCCTGTGCTTTATCCCTCCGTTTATCCCTAAGTCGGCAGGGAGAAGAAAGGAGCTGTGGGGCTGAGTCACTTTTTCCCTTCTCTTCTCCTCTCTCCAAAACCACAGGCAGCGGCAGCGGCTTCCTGGAGATGAGCGCTTTTGTCTGTTGTGTGACCGCTGCGGCTTTAGGCAGATCCTCCTCTGATGAGGTAATGCACAGGCTGGGATGAGGAGGCAGAGTGAGAGAGGGAGGGAGGTGAAGGAGGAGAGCGGCCTCCGGATCTATATTTGAACCTTTGATTTATCCAGGGAGAGGGTACTTTATTGGGATGCACGCTCCTCTTCAGCGGACACACATACACACCTACTTGGAGGTGGCCAGTGCAACTGGTTATCAACTGGTGCCTGCTGGTCTTCTCCACTGCAGCATCTGCGGGCGCTTTGATGAGTCAACAGTTGAGGGAGGAGAAATTGTAATTCCTTTATGGTAAGGTTTCCCCCAGGTGACCTTGTTTTCCAACCGTCAACCATTTTCATGAGAAGAAATTATATACTTTAAGGGAACTATGTTACTTTGGGGGGGTGAAATGTGCGATGCGGTGGAGAGGAGAACATCCCTGATTGCGTCGCTCTTGGTGATTAGTCGAGTTGCCGGGATAAAATACTCAAACTTCCAAAAACATTACAGTTGCCCTCAAACGTGCTGCTGATGTAAAGTTGCTCAGAAACATCGACTTGACTTGATGCGAGTGTGCAAATGGAATAGACTAGATTATCCCCCTGAGCTCAGCGTGTCTTCATGAGTTTCCCTCCTCTGCCGGTCCAGATATTATTCTCCCGTATCGGGACATAAAACCAGCTTCTCACACGACAAAGTCTTTTGCCGGAGTATCAGATCAGCCTTTCGATGAAAAGAAACGACTGGCGACTTCAGTGCTGGTTGTCGATGCTTCAGGAAAAGCAAATGATACGCACACATGCCCGGGCCAAGAGAAGGAGTTGGCAGGGGAGTGAACTGCAGCCACACAGGGATGAGTGAGGCCGCAGGAGAGCGGGGGAAAACATTGAGATGAAGCGAGAATAAATGTGCTTCTTGAATTGTGTCTGACGGTAACCCTGGACTGTTAGTGATCAGTTGTGTTTCTGGTTTTTTTTCAGGAAAGTTTAGTATTTTATGTTCCCTACTATGAGAAACGACCATAAACAAGACCACCACTTGCAAAGCTGTAATTTTTGATGCACTTTTATTAGCGTATAAGTCTTACTGAGGTTTTATATGATTAAAGCTAAAAGGTTTTATATGATTCTGAGACAAGTTTCCGCTCATGCTTTCACATTTGGCGATTCATTTATCTGCGTGCGTTCACAGAAACCGACAGTCTCTCCACTCGTGTGCGCTCATGTCTTTGCATCTCATCTCTCTGGTGACAACTGTCTCGGACTAGTGGCCCTCCTGTTGAGGAATGCCACCAGACTCGCTGACATTCAGGGTAATTGCTTCCTGTTTTAACTGTCATGGGTCACGGAGGTCAGGGTCAATCTCAGCTGTTGTTCTCAGGGCTACAAGGGGACACCACCTGGTCCTTAGATCATGGTGATGCAGCACACTATTCCCTCCTAACACCTTTTTTACATTCTTTAACAAGCCATAGCTAGAAAAAACGGTCATTTTCAGCTGTCTGGCTTCCTTCAACACTTCATTAAAAAAAAGTTTTCTTTTAAATAGCTTGCATTTGCCCGTGTAGGTAGAAAAGGAGGAAGGTCTCGGCACAAAGCACCACCTCACTGCAACGATGTTACAGCTGCAACGCTAACACCTGTTCCTGAGAGACTTGTGGCAGCTTCCCTTCTGTAAGCGCTGCCTTCCTGACTCTGAACTCAGCTCGCTACCAAACACCAACATCACATCTTCATAATTACAGCGTTCTCATTACAGTAAAAATCCCGCATCTCATTTTAAAGCTGCCATCAGCCAAAATTAACCGGCCTTAATGGCCGCTGATTGCATTCCTAAACTGGCCGACCCCCTCCTCCTTTTTTTAGCGATCTGATCGTTTAAGTACATGCGAGCGTAATTGAGGTCTCTCCCTTGATTAGATTTGCACCAGCTTTTAACAAAGCCTGCTCGAACTTAATCCAATGAGGCCCATTGTGGGGAGAGCGGAGGGACGACATCGCTCCTGGTTAGCTTCAGAATCAACCGAGCCGTCGGGCAATTAGAGGGCTACGCTGATAAAGAGGCTGGACAACTAAAACTAATGACACGACGTTTCTCAAAGCTCACAAGATAACAAGTGGACAATTGAGCAGTAATTCATAGCATCAATTTACTTTTTACTTTGTTAAGACGTTGACCTTTTCGGGAAGGCTTAGAAATGAGAATGATTTCCACGAATTTGAGTTCAATGTCAATTTAACAATTAAAATGCTTTGCATGAACGAGAAGGCATGAAGCAACAAGGCAGCATTTAAAATGAAAGAAAGGCAATGACACATAGTTTTGATGGGAGTTAAAGGTGTATTTAGTCAGGTTTATCAAGCAGGGGCATGTTCTGACTGGAGTTGCCACGTCCAACGAGTTCCAGTCAATTGTACACTGAAACCCCTATGCAGTGCTCCATCACTTCGGATGTGTCCGCTCAGCCAGCACGGTTTCACCAAATGGTGTACGAATGACACAACACTTGCTTTTTTTATGCCATGCGTGAATATGCATACCTCAGAGCAAATTACATTGTATAAAAAGTGAGAAAATCTACTAATGGTGGGTGGACGGGTCAAACAAACACAGGACTTTCAACCAGGAGACCGGTGTTCGTGTCCCCAAAGCTTTGATGCTTGTGACTTGTTTTCCATACTTATGTTACGTTGTTTATGTTCTCAGTTTACGTACTTATTTTATGCCCTACCATGATTTTTCCCCTAAACCTAACTAATGGTTTTATTGCCGGAACCTAACTGCGGGGATGACGTGCCGTAAAACGGCACGCAAAAAAACTAAAATGCATCATCATGACACAAGATCAGGCTGGCTCAGTAAATGCAACTGAATTAGCCTTCGGATGAGGCCGGCGGCGACGCATATCAATGTTTTGCAATTTTACACATAGTGGCGGGAACACGATGCACTCAGCAGACCTGACCCACTGGGATCCGGAACGAATGAGCAGCCCAGCAGGGTGCTGAGGTATCGGCTTTGGCTGCGTCCTCTAGCGACACCTGCCCGTCCATAATCACAGTTAGACTAAACCGCCCTCTGATCTGTGGCTGTGTGTCACACACTCAATCCCATAATCTTCTCCTTTGTTCTCTGTCACCGACAATTAGGCATGTAGGCAGGAGTCAGCCAGAGGAAAGTGTCTGTGTGTGTGTGTGTGTGTGTGTGTGTGTGTGTGAGAGAGGAGACATGCCTGAGCTTGACGACTTTAATTACCCTTACTGTTAACTCCTGTATGCATTTATGTGTCTGAGACACTGGTTGCATCTATTAAGTTTGCAAGTGAATTTGAGCTGAAATCATTAGTTGATCAATCTAAAATTTAAAGGCAACTATATTAAATAGTCAATAGTAAAAGAATATATAAAATTCCAGATTTTCAGATGAGAATACTTGTGGGTTTTCTAAGTCCTCTATGATAGCAAATTGAATATTTTCGGGGTTTGAACTGTCTTCACTACTTTCTATAAACCAAATAATGAAGCGATTATTTTAAAAGTCGGCAGATGAATCGCTAATGAATTGCTAGGTGAAGCCCTGCAGGTGAAAATATACACTGTAACTTAATTTTTTCTTTTTTTATTGAATTCATTTTTTTATTTGTGCTTTAAATGCACAGAGTTCTCCCTTTCAGTTCAACGTCCTATGACCAAAAGGCTAATAAATTGCTCATGAAATCATAATATTAGCTCGAAAAAATCCGTACAAGAAGGCAACATCTTCTCGTTCTTCAAAAGCTATTTTTAAAAACACACACCATGAACAGATTTTGACACATTATGCTTCTCTTCATGTCACTTATATCTCACTAGACTTGGTCTAATTGATCTCTTCTCTGACCAGATCAGTGTCTAGATTAAGAACAGGAAGGATTTTGACTGAGACAAGACTCTCTCTCTCTCTCTCTCTCTCTCTCTCTCTCTCTCTCTCTCTCTCTCTCTCTTTCTCTCTCCTTCTCATCTACTCTGTGCCGGTAAACCCTCCTCTCTTCTTAACAATGGGATTTCACACTCACTATAAATACGTAGGCCTGAACAAGTCGAAGCTCACCTGTTCAAGCTGTAACTAATCCAGAACTATTTCAATAGTTCCCCTTGAGGTTCAGTGATCCGGCTCCTCGAGGTGCCAGGGGATGAGCAGGCATGCTGGTATGTTGGGAGAGAAAGAAACCAATGGTTTTGGACGCGGGCCCAGTTCGTAAAGGGGCCGCTTTAAAAAAAATCAAAAGCTGTTGATTGCGGTTTCTGGATGTTTTTGTTTCGCGTTTCTGGTGTTAGCGTACTCCATTGAACTCAATCAGTACAGCTTTGGAAGAACAGGAATGGCAGGTCAGAAAATGGCGTATTGGCACACATAATGCAGAGCGCACTCACATGAAAGAGCATGTACGCCACCTCATCTGGGTCCTGTGTTTACAGGCGACTGTTGACAATAGCTGATATGCAACGCGATAAATGCACTTTCATTTAAAGGGGGGAAACAATGCTGTATTATGTGAGCCGGGGACACTTAAGACTGGAGTAACTGTGATGTGTGTGTGTGTGTGTGTGTGTGTGTGTGTGTGTGTGTGTGTGTGTGTGTGTGTGTGTGTGTGTGTGTGTGTGTGTGTGTGTGTGTTCAAGAGGGCAAGCAGCTCCAGAGTATGTTTGTTAAAGCCTTTGGATGAGGCTCCAACATGCTTGGCTCCCTTTCAAATCCTGGATCACTTGCTGATAATAGAGACAGATTTTTGATCCTGCTGCCAATATGTCGTTCTTAAAAGATGCTCGTTTGCATATGCAGTCAAAAGTGCTGCGTACAGGGATCGCTGAGGAGGAAATACACAAATGCAAATGATTTATCATCTGGATGCTATCAATTTAACCTACGGAGTCTTACTCAATAATTAATGCCTATTGGCATATGACCCTATAAGCCATACAGTAAACAGCATGTCTCATAACTATGTATGAGATCTTGTAGTCAGCTAATATATGGCTGCGAAGCCCTTAGACAAGCCCTGGGTCTTAATAAATCAACCATATCTAATGAAGCCCCTAATTGTGATTTACAGCCTGCGAGCCCAGTGCTGCGATGGAGAGACAAATGTTTGCAGAGAGAGAGAGAGGGAGAGGGAGAGAGAGGGAGAGAGAGAGAGAGAGAGAGAGAAATGGACGAGTGTATCCTCGTCCAGTGAAGCACCGGGCAAATAAGAGGCTTTATTAAAAACGCTGCTCCCTTCCAGCAACTGTGAAATTATTGCATGAGTCTCAAGTGAGGTTTGTCAAGATACAATACTACTTAAACTAAAAAAACAGCTGGACGAGTGAACCGTTACACTCACAGTCCAACCAACGAGAGAGAGAGAGAGAGAGAGAGAGAGAGAGAGAGAGAGAGAGAGAGAGAGAGAGAGAGAGAGAGAGAGATTTGGGATATTTATACATTTACTTAAAGCTACAGTTGGTAACTTTATTGAAAATAACTGTCTGTCTGTGAAAAAAATCAGCTTCCTCGGCCTCCTTTTAGTGCTCCTAATGGCATTTACAAGATTCCACCGTGCCGGAGGAAAAGCAACCAATCAGAGCCGGGGAGTCTCTATTGCAGCTGTCAATCAATGCTCGTGAAGCTTGTGAGCTCCAATCAAACCGTCAAAGTAGGCAGAGCTGATCAAATGTGGATCAAGATTATGTTACGGCATTGGCCGTAATGTCTCGCCTCAAATGTTATCACAAACATATTTTAGGGATCTACTGTTTAGCTGTAAAAAGAGAAAGTTTTTGACCCGGCAGCCAAACAGTCGAGCCAAAACCAGCCGGGCCAAAACCAAGCACCGCCTGTCATTTTACAGCGAAACAGTTCACTTAAATATGTTTCTGAAAAGGAGAAAAAGGCAAAGCGGTAACATCATTTTGATCCATATTTGATCAGCGCCAACTAGTTCGACAGTTTGAACGGAGTTCACGAGCTTTGATTGACAGCTGCGATAGAGACTCCTTGGCTCTGATTGGTTGTTTTTCTTCGGGCGCGTTGGAATCTTGCAAATGCCATTAGGAGCACTAAGAGGAGGCACGGGAACCTGATTTTGGAAACTGGACAGTTTGAGCAAATAATACAAATATATAGTTACCAACTCCCTGGGCCCGTTTCTTTTTTTCTAATTTGTCATTTATTCCCTGTGGTGGGGATTCCTTTGGCTGTCGTTGACGTTTCAGTTTCTCTTTTTGTCACAATTCTCCTCCTTTTTATTCCAGACTAACTGAAAGCATGCGGCACATTGCTTCTGAGCCAGATAATTGCTTGCGTTAAGAGTTATCAACATCAGCCCCTCAGAACAACAAACGTAAAAGCTGTTATGAACCATCTGTACAATAGAACCGCTGCTGTTCTTAATGCCAACGTGTTATTTTAGTTGATGGAACTAAGCAGCAACGTATTGTTGATATGAAAGGTTTATTGCCCGAGGCACAAAATGCCAGACTCTGCACGCCAGACGTCAGTCATGTTGCTGAACAGCCCCACCTGAGTCTTATATATCTGCCCTGATTCAAAGGCTTAAGTCCATGTGAAGAACGGCCGCTGTGATTGGCTCGGTTAATACCCTGCATGGTTTGAAGTGAGGCCTTGTGCACCGTGAACAATGTATATTCGCTGTGGGTCGGTAAAGGACAATGGATACCTTGTGCAGTAGCTCTGATCTCGCGGCACACACTCACACCTTCCCTGCACTCAAGAATGTGACTGTGTGCATGTGTTTTTACATCTTGCTTGTGTTCATATTCCACAGCGTGACTTATTCATTTTCTCAGCCCGCATGAACTGCCTCTTTTTCTACCCTACATGTGTCTATTGTATATCGGCCACTCGTCCACGGTGTATCTATCGCACATAACTGTTTCAAATCACACAGCCTGTTTCCCATAATACACATATACCCTGTTCTCACCAGAATTAGGGCGTATATGCAGGTCTTTTTTTTTTTAAGTATGGGAAACCCGCTAAAAATAGGCAATAGACTCCTTTCCAATTGCGAGTATGCTGTTGTGCTGGCCTTTCTGTTTTTTCCCCCTGGTGTGCCACTTTCAATGGAAGCAGGGTCAGAAAAAAAATGTAAGGGTGGTTACTTTTCTTTTCTTATTTTTAATCTGCTACTTATTCAGTTTCTCTTTCAAACATTTTAAATCAGAGTTTTCGGAACAGCGGAAAGACTAACAAAGATGGCTTAGATGGATGAGATAGGGTGAGTTTCAACAATCAGCAAGATTGTTTTCTGACTGGAGTCTGGTGGCATTGAGGAGAGCATATTCATTGTTTTTTAAAGTCTTGTACGTTAATGAACTATGATAATTGCCCAAATCCCCTTTGAGTTGATTTATTATATATTCACTTGAACATGCGTCACATAGCATCGTATGGGAAAAGGGTGAAATATTAGCGTGCCCACCCGGTTGTCATATTTCCATCACTGCCGATCTAAATACCTGTGACCACTGCTGAGTCATTTGTGAATGAATGTCAACTGTAACCTTTCCCATGTAAGACAAAAGCCAGATGTTAGTGGGTGTTAGTTTTGTTTTTGCCCAGTGGGAAAGGCGCTATATACAGCTAAGCACACACTCTACAACAAGTGGCTGCAGCCAGACCAGCGGACACAGGATTGGAAAGGAAAGGATTAGTCTGGATTGTGACAGCTCGACATGCCGGGGGACATTGACATGCCTCCAACCAACAAACCAGACAACTGCTCCTGGAGAGGAGAAGAAGTGTACACGGCGCTCCACTGCTGGTTCAGCATTACTCCCCTCAGTCCTCTAAGTCCTTTACACCGTGTTCAAGTCTTGTTATGTTGTAAAAAAAAAAAAAAGATATATTGAGTAACTCAAATTCCAGTTTTACATCTTGGGGATTCATTAGACGTTTGAGTCCAGAGTTGACGAGAGGAAGTTCAACAACAAATGAAACTTAAAGCTGCTAAATTCAAATTTTCGGGGGCCTATCTATGATTGAGGGATTGCCCCCACATGGTTCTCAGCATGGCGACGGCTGAGCTGGTGGCTAGATGCTAACAGTGTTTACAGAGCTAACGGTGTTATCCTGAGGGGGAACCGCACAGGGAGGCGCTTCCTCAACGACGCCGTGGGTCGGGACGGCGTTTTCAGCGGTAAGCTGTATGAACGCGGTGCAGAGCCAGTCGGGCTCACACACACTGGGACTCACGTGCGCTAACATGCATCAGAGGCCGGACTTATACGTAAACAAAGCACAGTGAAGCTCAGATTACAACACGCACAGAGGGCGAGTGACTTCAGTGTCTGCTCAGGACGCCATTGCTCTCCTATATCCCGACAGAAGCAAATAGTTGTTTACTGCAATATTAATGCCCTGCATTTTGGAATTTAGCAGCTTTAAATTACATAAAGTACACAGTACATCATTAATACCAGAATCAGGCCTGACAGTTTATAGAAGATAAGAGACAGAAGCGTCTTTTATTCTACCAGGGGCAGTGCACATTCATCATCATTTCAGAATGCCAGAATTATCTAATCAGCTTAATTTTCATCTGTGGTCTTTAAGTCATTTTATATTATTGTTTGAATTTTAGAATTACAGTTTATGGTGTTGCACGCACCCTAAAACCATGTGGATACGACTGTCACAACAACCTGATGTGTTAAGAAATGTAATTACATTCCTTCACAGTGCCCCTCTTTCCCTCAACACGTCTGTATATGTGACAGAGTTATACACTGCCAACATGAGTATCAATTAAATCCTCTGTTACGAGCACAGATGACTTGTTAGAACCAGCTGTACACATTACGCATTCAGGCCGGTCAATAATTGAATAAAAATATGTTGTTTTGCGACCGACTGGAAGTAGCATGCCTCTGAATAATGCAGCAATTTCATGCTAACAAAGCTGAGGAAATCCTCCAAGCTCTTTCTGAGATAGGGAACAAAGCTCATTGTCAGAGGATAGAGAGGCAACTGGGATTACAATGGGGGCATCCAGTGAAACGACTTGTCAGTCCTAATCTGGGATTAGCAGGCTTTCGCGCCTCCTGGGCGCTCTAAAAGCCACCTGTTTGAACACCCCTGAAGATGATGTTACTCTCAGGAGCTCCTTGTTTGATTGTAATTCTTTTGTTTGCATCAAAGTTTTAAAACGAGTTTGTTTTCGTTCCATTACGAGGATACAATCGTATCTATTCACAAATGTAGTTTAAAATCATTTGAATTTTCTAAAATAAAAGGTATGTGTTTGTTAATTCAGTCCACCATACACATTACGCATTGAGATTGCAGTGATTTTTTTTATTCTAAGTAAGAATATGTGCATGGTCTGTGATGCCATTTATTTTTATTTTCTGTGTCACCAAATCAACAACTGAAACTAATTAACAATCAACACAATTCTTATCCACTTTTGTGTTTTTAGAGAGATTTTGTCCCTCTGTGCCATCACGTGTACCGAGGATGAACAACTGAAGTAAATGAACAACATAAAAAAACAGTAAACATGGATGTCTGATGATTGTTCTTAGCTGCGGCGAGACCCTTGAGTCTTGTAATGACTTATTGAAGCTCCCTTTTTTTTCTGCTGCTAGCCTCAGGGCTAATGCAATTACTCTAAAAAATGTGTGAGGGCAGCTGTCGTATCGCCACGGGCTTCTATCATGACTTTCTACTGTTGATGTCACCCTGAAATAGATTTAACTGCCAGTGATACTTCTGAAACTTAACCCTTTGGAAAATTGACCCGCTTTGATTTCTTAATCTGCTTAATTTCTTTGACGTAAAGCACTGTAAAGACATTTGTGTTCCTTTGGGTGCTTCAGAATAATATCTCGTTGCGTCTTCTTTTTGGACAAATATTGGGCGAGTGATTTCAAACGCAGTTAATGTCTTTCATCCTTGGAAAAAGGGCATCTATATCCTTAAGATAATAGGATTTCCCCGTGTTTACAGCTTCTGTCATCTATATGGAACAGTTGAAGCACAACAAGGCTTAAAACTTGTGTAACAGGCTTATTTGCGCATCGCAACGACATTATGTCCGAGGTCAAAGGTAACCGGTGTAATAATTAGGGTAGTGGCTTGAAGTGAGAGGACGTGTGTTGGTTTATAGCTGCCGATAAACAGATGATTACCTCCTGTAAGTCAGGTGTTTGTCAAATGGTAGGCGGTTTGTGCTTTAAGCCGATACAGATCACAGGGGAAAAGAGGTGAGGTGAAAGAGAGATAACAAAGGGAGGGAAAGCAGAGTGAGTGTCGTTAAGGAGACTTAAAAGAAGAAAGAAAACGCACAAAAAATGATGTTGACTAAGCTACCTTCTCTCCGAATTAATGAAATATTTTACTACATAATACATTCTTTACTCTATAAGGGCTCCTTATCCTCGAACATTTTCACATTTTCACAGAGTCAACATTGCACTATTAAGTGAACACATATAACACAGTATTGTAGAGCCATCACTTTCTGATGGCTTCAATGCCCTTTCTCATATTATAGCAATTTTTTAAACAGCTTCTGATTGGAGTATTGTTAAATGTAAATGGGCTTGTACTTGTATAGCACTTCTCTAGTCTTCAGACCACTCAAAGCACTTTAACAGTACATGTCATTCACCCATTCACACACTGACATTGGGGTTAAGTGTCTTGCCCAAGGACACATCGACATGGACAAGCGGAGCCGGGTATCGAACAGTCGATTCTCTCATTGAAATACGACCCTGCTCTATCACTGAGCCACAGTCGCCCCACCTCTAGCAGATCAACATTACTTACAACATACTTGTTGGTTCCTCAGGGTACTAGTCTTGGTCCTCTTCTATTTTAGCTGGTTCTGTTTTATTCCCACATTATAATAGTAATTCCACTTGCAATATTCCTCTTAATTGTTATACTGAGGATATATAAATATATCTGTACATACATTCATGAGAACTTGGGCCTCAAACAAATAGAGAGCATGTTAAGAAGGCCATAGTTTGATTAAGTAGATTTTTCAAACCAGGCTATAAGTTGTGGGGTGGTTTTTGACAGTGATTTGAATTTTGCTCGGAAATTGAGCAAAATTACAAAATGTCCTCCAGAGTCTGCAATGTCCTGACTCCCAACCCGTCAGTAGAATTCACAAAACAACTTGTGTGACGGGCAAAATGCTTTCAAAAGGCAAAAGTAACTTCATCTTTCTTTAAGTATCTAGAATTGTTTTCGTTTAATACTTATATAAGTACTGTACGAAGTCTGCTGTTTTATGGGCGTACTTTATCTGTTTATATAATGTCATAGCTACCTGGACAATATGCTCTCCTTTAAGGATCAAGAGACAAAATGTTCACACTGGCCAAGTCTTCTAACTACCTTGGGCGTGAGTTAGTAGACAAACAGTCCTTTTGAGCCACCGAGTGTTGACTTTGGTCTTCAATGATTTCTTCAATGGTTTACTCTGTATCGTTGCCATGAAGTAGATAAATGCATATGTGTACTGTATTTGTGTTAGTTAGGGGTGTGTTCGCATGCCAGGAAAAATAACAAGCACAAGGCAGGGTGTTGGTCAATAAGGGCCCTTCTGGATTTCTTGGGGTCTGCGGTTTTGGTCCGGGTCCCTGAACACAGAGAGCCGGCATAGTGATGTGTGTTTATGCCCACTGTACAAACGACGCATTCATCATTTCTTTGAGTGTTCCATCATTGGCTTTGATTGAGATTTTCCATCAACAGGACTAATGGAGACATCAAACCCCATGTTTGCTCCAGGTGTCCATATGATGAGAGACAAAATCCTGAAATTGCACTGTTTGTGAGTATTGAAACTGGACACAGTGAATGTCTCTCCACATTTTCCTCCATGGAACGGACAGGCAATTTTCTATTTTAAGAGATTCATTTCAAAACCAAATTTTTGGGAACTATTTGTATTCAAGTGTTGTTTAATAGCTAGTTTGAGCAACATCACCAAAACTGATTACCATAGATATCAATGAGCCATTAACAAACCAGCTAATAAACACCATTCTTCAGGACCATCTTCTTGTGGGATGTAGTGCACTGTGGCTGTACCACTGACTTTGGCCTTTCTAAAACTGCCACCTACCTCTTCCTACCCATTTCCACTCTGTATGTGCATTTTCGTGGAGGGTCCGCCACGTAAGTGCCCTCCCAAACCAGTTAACAGGGAGCGAAAGTGAGTTATATAACCCTCCAAAAGAGTCTACATCGATGCTGACTTGCTGGCCAAGTGCAACAGTGTTCATTTGATTGTAAAGTGTTGGATATTTACAGGGACCGTTGCAAAAACCAAGCAGCTCATAAAAATCTGAAAAAAGAAATGCCACCAAAGAAGTATGAGAGTAAATTTCTTTTTTATTTCTCTCAGTATTGCATTTTTCTTTTATTGTTAATTCTTTTTGTATATATTGTTATTGGGATTTTTTTCTATTCTATTTTCACATTGTTTTTGCACCAAAACACCAAAGCTAATTTCTTATATGTGAAAACCTTCTTGGCAATAAACCTAGGCCTGTTTTATGTGGAGTGAATGTCATGAGTCTGCCACCTCACTGCCCGCACTGTTAATTATGTAGCTTATTATTAGTGCTGTGTATAATAGTTGCCGCATGATACAAAACCATGGTTACGAAATGTTACGACACTTCCTGTTTCCACCGAAGAGAGGGAAGTTTGTCCCAAAGCTGGCCGCTTTATTTATACCGTACACCCCAAAGAATGATGCTTCATTCAGCTGTGAGTGTGACTACAAACGGAGTCAGAGTGGGAGTTTGGAGGATCCGGATTGTGAAAGGCCCCGACTGTGAGGAGTGACTGCACTGCACTTTGTCAATCAAACTGTGTGGGCGGTACTGTGATATCTTTTTCTTCTGATCCAGAGTTTTTTGCTTTGTCTGGTCAGTGATGTTGACTGTAAGGGGTGAGCCAAAATAATTAAAAACATAATTCTACGGATATAATACTTGTAATATGTTTAGATTTTCTGAGAAATTGTTAATAAAATAACCAAATGGCAATGTCTGTCCACGGCTAATACATTGACCAGGCTAAACAGAATAACATGCTTTTCACATAACAACTGCTAGATATTCTTACTGTTGTAGAATGAAATCCCTCAATAGGAATGAATTCACTTTGTGCCCTGCCTGATTAATGCCTCTGTCCATCCCCTCTGAGTGCCTTCAGGTTGTAGATACATAGAGCTCTTCAGTGTAACATACTGATGGTCACACAATGACTTCTGTTTACCTGAGAATTTAGTTGTGATGGATGATTGATGTGCACGGTATTCTAACCCAACCACAGCATACGCCTTCTGCTTACCTCCCTTCATTGTTTCCCTCAAGTCATGAAAAGGTCAGCGAGGCACCCGCAGTCGCAAGCGATAAGCACATATTTGTATTCAAGACCACACCGAGACCAAGTCATGACCAAGACCAAGTATATTGACACCTAGAAAGACTTTGAGGGGTTGAGAATAAGTCAAGACCATGACCAGGGCAGGGTGAGTCCGAGTTAAGACCAGGACTAGACCAGAGCAAGTCCCACACTGCATGACACACTTTTGATCAAATGTGGAACATGCCAACCATAGGCAATGCTCAAATTGATCTGAAAAACACCCACCGAAAACATATATATTCATATATTCATGTGTGTGTATATATGTGTGTGTGTGCATAAGTGTACCATGAGAAATGTCTTGATAAAAGGATCAAAAAGCATTGCAGGGAATTTTGCAATCACAGTAACGATGTTAAAAAGATATTTAGACAATGCACAGGCAGTCTAGTGATATCCTCGTAGCTGCCGATAGTTGACCCAGTCTTTAAATAAAATCCAGAGTCTTCTTTGTCAAGACCGCGTAAAGATGCGGTCGATTCCGAGACAAGACCGAGACCAGGTCCCGGATCTTGAGCACTACAGCACAGCGCAGCTACTTGTTGCCTCTGCTGGATACAGAGCCGCCTCTGACAGTGAAATCCACGTTAAACGTTTGGAATTTCAGAAAACAAAACTGCTTTTCTTGCTATTAAGGCATTGCCGAAGTGGGCTGGTTTTGGGGGTAACTGGCGTTGCTATTGAACATTTCTATTTTGGGCAAAAGAGCCGGGACGAGGGAATCTCTGGGAGAAAACAGGGCAGCGTGTGTGTGTGTTCACATTCCACATGTCTGACCTATGACAGTGCCCTCTGTGTGCAGCACTTTGCGATGATCTAATGAGGGTCCAGACAGACCCAAGATTTAGGAGCTGTTCACATACAAGGCCAATTCTCTTTTTCTTCATTTATTTATCCAGGGAAGGTAACTGAGCACACGTGTTCTTCTAAGCAATGCCCTGCTACTCAGTCACACCTGGGAGTTGCCTGGTACAACCACAGACTTTTACTGATGGTCACCAAACTTCAGGTTTGAAAGACGAGGGCATTTATGAGGCAAGAGGTCTAATGATAGACGCTATCGAGTTGCATTGTTGGTAGGTGTAGGATTCAGCATTTCTTGTAGCTTGACCTTTTCAAGAGACTAAAAGTCAGGATTTATCGGCACCTGGTGCTCGGATTATATTTTTACATCGGTCTCTTGTGAGTTCCTCAACTTTATGGAAGTGCAACACAGAATCTCGTGAGTATCCCTTTTAAAAGATAATTGAAATTGATTACAACTTGGATCTTACTTTTGTAGGTGTGACGATAATTTCAGTACGCTTGTAGCTTTGTACTTCAAAAAGTAATTGAGAGGAACTTGGCAACAAAAACAAGTCGGTGATTTAGCTTGCGTTGCCTCTTTTTTTTCTACTTCAACCTTCAGTTTCCTTTTGCTTTTCTTCCCCCTTATTTTCGTGTTGGGACTGTCCAACAGACAAACAATTCCAAGGAAAATCCTCAGTTTTCTTTCTCCTCTTGTTTTTTTCCTTCTCCTTTTTTGTCTCTCTTTCTCTTTGGTATTTCCAACTTCCTCAGTTCTATCCAGCTGGGACGGCTGGAGTTTTTACACCCAATTGGTCGAGTCGAAGGCCTTTGTCGGAGGCCTTCTCTCGCTCTACAAGTGGCAGAAGGGACCTGGGTTGTGAATGGCGCTTTGTGTACTGTTTTTCTAAGAGGGGGCCCTCTCTCTCCCGCTCTCATCTGTCACAGGTCCCTCTCCGTCCACGCTCCACAATGCCTGATTGTTTCTGCCAAGTCGCCAGGTTCCAGGCCAGATCTGAACGGCGCTTTCCTGCCAAATTCCGACCCCGGTTTTCGTTTTTCTTCCACTCACAAAGGGATTCTAAGTTACTGTCCACGTTTTAGAAAGGGACTTAGCTAGCTGTCCACCAGCAACAGTTTGTTTGCTGAATGTGTCTCTGAGCTAAAGGCTGTAAGAGTGTCCAAAGGCAACAAAGGAAGGAAGGGAACTTAAACCAAAATGCTCAAAGAGAACAGTAAGTAACATTGCTGAGCATACCTTCTTTGTGATTTTTAATTACATTAGGTGTCGTATCAACTGAGATGTTAACCCTACTCATGGAAAGATCTTCCCAACCTGACTTCACTTTAATAAATAAAAAAACTCAAACAATGCATGAGGACAACAAATTAAAGCTCTTTGCTCAACAGTGGGTGCTCTGTTTAGTTTGCAAGCAAGCAATCTCACCAGTATCGCTTTCCAAGACATATTTCAGATAGGAGAACTGCTTTCAGGGGAATAAGTTGATGTTTTTCTAGATAGCTGACAATATGAAAGGGGCTTTTCGAAAGAGCCTCAAGGCGATGTGTGTGTGAAAAATGAATTTCCTTTTTCAGCTATCAGTGTAACATTATCGTCATATTACTGTTTCCTGAGAGTGTTTCAGCATAGCCAAACTCATTCTTTTGTTGGTCTCGTTGGGAAAAGGTTGTTCCTTCAGCTGTAATCATTCAATTTCTTCCTACGTCTCAGTAGGGAAGGACCTGATATTGACACGCATAAGAGCTGTGGTCAGAGGGAAAGATATTAAGACAAACAAACGCTTATTTTCTCATAATACACATGTATCTTTTTGTGTGTGCAGTGTTATCCTATAAAAGGCGGTTCAAACTATTAATCTTGATAGGAAACTTAGTGGTGGTCGGTAGCACTAATTTTTTCTCCATGACGTGACAAAAGCAGCTGCAGGCTGATGGCAGCATATAAATGGGCCTGATAGGAGTTCCTCCTCTATTTCTTCTTCTTATTGTTTTTGATTTATTTTATGATATCGCACAGCGCGCAGCAACCCATTATGTCTGGTACTTTATTCTGACACTGTGTTGCAGCGAATGGAGTTGTTTAAGTATTTTTTCCAGTCTGTTCTAAAACAGCATTCGTAGCTAAACCCCTGAAAATAAATACGATGTTATTTGTAGATATCCCACGGAATCAATTGGAATGTTATCCACGTAATCATGAACCAGGAAGTATAAAGATCGCAAAGACCCACACAGGGCGGGCGGGATGTGTCAAACAATAACGTATCTTTCAGCCAGGAGACCGCTGTTTGTTCCTCGTGTGGGACGAGAAGTCGTCGTTGATTAATTGTCACGTAACTTTTTTCCGAAACCTATCCAAGTAGTTTTGTTGCCTAAACCTAACTTAGTTGTTTCCTGTGGAGACCGAAGTTTATTCTGAAAAGAATGTATGCATATGGAGCAGAAATTGACAAGTGTAGCTGGACTTTTGTCAGAAAACGCACCAAATATGAGGAGTACATTTTTCCTCAGATATCAAGATACGATTTTAACATTATGTAAATTCACAAATTATTAGCATAAAAACGTTTTTCTGTTGTTTCTTTTGCATTACCTTTAAAAATGTGGGTGAACTATGTCCATAATTTTACAACTTTTAAAGGTATCAACAAAGACAATTGAATTTAACATCAGCTGTGATTAAGTTAAACTGTGCAACAAGAAATCTCGGTCATGTAACAAAAAAGAAAAAAACTACAGTAGCTCTTAAACTCACCCCACAGCAATGAATTGGTAGAGCTTAACATTTGCCATGTTAGTTAAACAACGGAGTCATCCAAAACACTGGTAATGTGATTCTCTGCCGGATGATGAGTGCATGAAGTATACTGTTTTCCTGCCCCGACCAATCACAAAAAGGCTTTGCAACATGCTTACCAACAAACCCCCGTACGGTTACATTATGATACCATATCAGTGGCAGCGAGTTATGGGGCTGGGCATTCCTGGCCATATGAGACACCAGTTCCAAGAAACTAAGTCTTAAGCTCCGCCATAAACACAGCACCAGCAATATTGTCCGCTAAATATAGGCCCTCCTGTGCCTTCTCCCTCCCCGGCTCCCCATCAGCTCCCTCATCGCTCAAGTGTGGATTGCAGGGGTTGATTGGGGATTAGTCATGTGCTGTTTGCTGGTTGTCTGGGGTCTTATGATCTCATGTACTCATACCGCCGTTTAAAACAACGGAGTTCCGGAGAAATGTAAACCTCAGGCTGACAGCTGTCGCTATTCCAATTTGTCAAATCAGGCATTGGGGTGGAGCTTGGCACCGGTGGAAAATAAATTAAGCTAAGACTCCGCCAAGGCTTCGGGAAAAATGACTGTAACCATTTGTTATCATTCCCAAGACTGGCAGAGGCCTTCTAGCTGTTGCAGTACTGGTGGTAGATTCTGAAACTCTTACGGTAATTTGTCCTTTTCTAATGCTGCTAAATGTTGCAGTCTCTTCTTCTCCAGCTCGTCGCGAACTTCGCCTGACGGCCGCTTGGCGCTTCAGGTAGCGCGCAGCTGGGTTTTAGAGCGTCTTAGCTGAAAACAGCTGCCTGCTGCGTCTGGAAATGCAACCCGATCTCACGGAGAGGCGTATAAATAGCACGACATTTTAAGGACGTTTTGCGTGTCATGACAATACATTTTAGGTTTTGCCGTTACCGTGAAACGGACGCATTTAGGTTTCGGCATTAAAACTACTGAGTTGGGTTTCGGAGAAACATCATGGTTGGGCTTAAAATAAGTCAAATGTATAAGTAAGTTAACACAAGTACTGAAAGCCCGTCACAAACATCACTAAAGTAACTTCAAAATAACTCGACAGCACTTTGGGACACGAACAGCGGTCTCCCGGTTGAAAGTACTATGATTGTTTGACCCACTCAAAAAATAAATCTTTCTCACTTTTTATACTTTCACTATATAATTACATTTTCCTTTCAGTTCCCACCGAGACCACAGTTACCAAAACTGAATTTGGGTTAGGTTTTGTTTAGTTAATACTCATAATATTCCAGCGTATGCGTTAAATTGCAGTCCGAGCAGACTACATGGTGTAAAATGACACGCCGAAGCAGGAAAGGCGCTCTTGTTGCACGCTAAATGAGTTCCAAATTGCCGAGTCCTTAATAGGCCGTTTGGTGAGACTGAGCTGGAAAATGACACTGATAAGAGTGAACCAAAAGTGCAATTTGCGTTAAGATGCTAAAGCATTCCTAAGAGCTGAGAGGAACTGCAGAGTTGAGTAATAATTATCTGTGGGTTTGTCCTCACCAGCTTACTCTTTCACGCACAAGTAGTCATTTGATCCGTTGTTAATATAAAAATATTGACGATAGCAGCTTCAAGTATTTAGCTTGTGCTCTCATCTGGACCGACTTACAGTGAGGTAATGGTCGAATAATCTTCAATTCCCTTATTGTCATCTTTGGGAACAGTGTAGCATGCAACGGTCAGAATGGTAGTAAGCCAGAGAGCCTTTAAAGATGATATTACAGAGAGATGCGTGTGTTGGTTTTTTTAATGAGCATGAATGAGAGAAAAAACTCTTAAGGGTAAATTAGACAATAATTGCTGCTGGATTCCGCACCACAGCAGGAAGTGATTCAGCGAGTTATGATGGTTTACTATTAACGGCTCTCCAATATCTTCAGGTCAGAGTTGAGTGAGTCTCAGTGTTCGTGCGGCGACACAATCCAGCAGCCCTCCTCCGATTTAACCTGCATAGTAGAGTCACTGGAAGCTGACACGAGGAGTAGAAGAGTCAGTCAAACCCACATGGAAATGATCTCTTTCACGTAACAAACTTTAGATTCAGGTTGCACACGTTTGGATCTACACCTGAGCCTTATTCATGTTTTTGTCTCACATTTTTACTCCATCTATTCATCCTCTTTCGCTCGTTCTCTCTCGCATTGACATGTGGTTCCAGTCTTTTATCTCGCTCTTATCAACTCCCTGTGTCAATGATTTTTGCTGCTGCCCCGCACACGCACACACGCACACACGCACACACGCGCGCACACACACGCACACGCACACGCACACGCACACACACACAATCGAATGCACACACACGCATTGAACGCATGTATACACACTCACATTCACACACACACGCACACACGCACGCACGCACTCACACACACACACATACACACACACACACACGCACACACCCTGCGGCCGATCACTTCTTTCCCTCCAGACATATGACTGAGGGTCAGATTTACGTTTAAGGGCACCCAGGAGGCTGCATATTTCTGAGATGGACAGCCCGTTGTGATTTACTGGCTGCTAACACTGAAGTGGCAATCTGTTCACTTCGCAGCAGTTGTGCGTAGGCAAGTGCTTGTGTGTGTGTTTGTGTGTGTGTGTGTGTGTGTGTGTGTGTGTGTGTGTGTGTGTGTGTGTGTGTGTGTGTGAGACGTGTTTTTTCTGGAGCAAAAACAATACCTAACAGTCTGACGCCCTTTCCGCTGGAATCTGCATTGTCAGTTATCGCGAAGTAATTTGGTGTGGGTGTATGTGTGTGTATTACTCAAACGCACCAATTAGTCACATAAGGACCAAAAAGATATGGAAAACCCTTGAGAGTGGGCTTGTGTTTGGATTTTAAATAAGAATTTAGGGCTGGGATGCGGCTACAGGAGAGGAGGGTTGAGGGAATAAATGTGGTCAATGAAAGTCCTCATAAGTATAGGGCAACAAAGGGAAGTCATTACAGTAAATGATGTATTAGCCTAATGACTCTCCCAGCCTGAGGCTTACATTAGAAAAAAAAGGGAGATTTTTCCACTGAAACGCAGGAGCACAGCGTCTGCTTTTTTTTAACAGCTCTGAGGTGATGAGTGGCCTTGATGCTGCTTAATAGATTAATAGATTATCCCCGTGGCAGTATGTGCTTAATGTGCATATGTGTGTGTATGTGTGTGTGTGTAGGTGTATGTGTTTGTGTGTGTGTGTGGAACATTCAGCATGAATGTCTTGCAGTCGTTGTAAGTAAGTTTGGTTGTAACCAAAAATATGTAATATGATGTGTACTTTACGTCGCTTGTGTGTCAGTGAGCTGTAATTACATCTTCAGCATTCACGTGTCTGCATTTAAAATAAAGTTGTGGTTCTGAATTAACCATTCAAATGGATGGTTCTGAAATCTCCAGCCCTTTTCCTTATGCTTTTGTGAGATCAGCGGCACACGTTTAGACCTTCAACTGGTCACTTGAACTTTCCTCCATCATGAGTCCTCATCTTCTCTCCTCTCCTCTCCTCTCCTCTCCTCTCCTCTCCTCTCCTCTCCTCTCCTCTCCTCTCCTCTCCTCTCCTCTTCTCTCCTCTCCTCTCCTCCCTTCCCTTCTCCTCTGCTCTCTTTTAATTTCTTCTCCTTTCTTCCTCTCTTCCCTCCCCTCTCCGCTCCTCTCCTTTTCACCCAAACTAGCCTGATAACGTTCGGTAATGCCCCGGTCTAAACTCTGCCATCAAAATTAAAGCCCACTTCGTCTTGTCCTCCACAGAATGATGTCTTCCATGCGAGCAACGCCTCCCTTTCACCCACCGTCTGAGGAGGAGGATGTGATGGGTCAGGACAATGCGACCTGGACCAGCGACGAGCGAGAGGGCCCGAAGGAGACACCGTCTCCCTCTTCGCATGACCGACCCCACCCGGACGAGCTGCAGCCAATCAGGGAGAAGCTGACGGATGCGGAGTGGGAGAACATGGTGCCTGCTGCGATGGTGAGATGTGAATTACGCACAGAGCTGAGAAATTGACCATATCTTATCTTGAGATATGTTGCCGTAACTCAAATCTATAAAACAAATGAGGTGAGCGTGTGTACATAGTGTACACACTCAGGGCACACGGCTCATAAAACACTCATGAAATACATGCAGTGGCACACAGGGTGTGCAAATTCTCATGCATAATGATGATTGTGCACAATCGCATGCACACACACACACACACACACACACACACATACACACACACCAGTGGTCCTGTCTGGTCTGTGTGCTGCAGGCAGTGCTGTAGGCAGCCCAGTGAGGCTTCTCCTCTAGAGAGTTATAGCCCTTGGTTCTTCTCTTCTCCACCTCCCGTCTTCATGTGTGTGCGAGAGTGTGTATGTGTGTGTGCGCGTGAGAGTGTGCATGTGTGTGTTAAAGTGTTAGTTACTTGGCTTCAGGTTCTGCTGGTCCCTAATGGAAGAGGCGTGTTTGACTTCAGCCCCTGAGGAAAGTGGAAAGTTCTGAGAATAAAGTTTCTTTCTGTATCAATGTTGTGGCAGAATACATTTAACATTTCCCAAAACAAAAGTCCTGTTCGAACTTTTAATTTTACGAAAACATAATTATATTTTTTGTTGTTATCTTGAAATTATAACTAAATTAACCATTCTCAGTGCATAGTAAGATCTTAGATATTATAGAAAACTTGACTTTCAGTTCAAAGTGGCCTTGAGGCAAAAAAATATTCCTGAATACTTAAAGCTTGTCACACACTTCTGAATCTCCTCATGCGTAACCACAGGAGTCTGATAAGAACCAATAATAAATTAGTGATTTCTAAACACATAATGTTTTTAGCGTGCTCTCAATTAGATAAAAAGAAAGAAAAGGAGAAAATGAAGACGGCTTCCACAAAGGACTCAAACTGTGGTCAGGTCAGCGCTTTTTAATATATTTCTAAGAAATAAACGTAATTCTAAACCAAAGCACAATTCTTTGTGTTTGTCAACTGACCCTGGAACTATAAATGAAATAAAGAAAACAAAGACAAGGACAACCGTGTGTTCACCTTTCTTCACAAGAAGGGCAAAAAGTTAGTGAGGGAGTTGGTGATTCTTTTACATTGGCCACTGGTTAAAAGAGTAGAAAACTTTTCCAAAATGTGTTCAAGAGGTTAAAGCACACAACATGTCATTGATTGAATAGCAATAATATGGAAGCTGAGGACAGAAAACACCGTCCTGCTTCTCCTCCTCCCGCCCCCGACTCCAACAATGAGGGGAAATGTATTTGTGGAACTAGTTTAGAGTTCACTGGCCAATAAGTGAAGGTCAGTTTTATTTTTTTATCTCATTTTTACAGATTTCTCTTGAACATTTCCTGCATTACAAAAGTCCCCGATGTGAAGAAATCTTCCTCCGTGTGTAACACACTTTTGAAAAGCTCTTGGGAGCAGACAGTTCACGAGGTTGACCCGCGCTTTTGATATGCTTCGTGGAATATTTCCTTTTCATGTTTGAGAATGAGGCCTATGTATCTAGGGGCGAGTGCCTTGCTCAAGGATAAACTTACATCACAAGGGTAGTCATGGATATGCATTGTCTGCTGCAGAGGCTGAATGCGTGACCTTTTGGTTTTTAATATGATCTGCTCATCAGGCCTTCCCGCCTTCACCACGCTGCTTGGCGGCATTAAGTGTGGACCTGAAAAAACACACCTGAACAATCCGCGAGTGACACACTATATCCTAATCCTCATTACAGAGGCATCTTCCGCTTAAAGACAAAGTGCACAGGAGGGCCTCCAGGAGCCATTTCAAGGGCGTCTTAAGATCCCGCTGTTAGTTAAAGCCCCTTGTCTTTGAAACATAAGCCTGCTAAAGTTCTTGGAGATCCCCCCACTCTGTAAGGGGAGGAGAAAGCGTCCAGAAATAGCCCCGGTGTTAGAACACCTGTGCTAAAGTGTCTGTTGTGTGGGACAATGTGGTCGTCTTGAAAGGCTTATCGTCCTGGTAAATATAGACTCCTTGTGCTTCTCACTTAACTCATAACCCAGCAGAGCAAACAGCAGTGGGACAGAAACACACCTGCAGCACCAAATAGAAAGGCAATATAGTTGGTAAGTTAGTAAGCTGGTGATAGCTGTGCCAACATGGAGGCTTTGTGAGGGACTCTGTGCCCGTTAAAAACTTTGGGACACTGGGATTTCAGAATTATTGAAAAACAAAACTTGCGGCGCATTTAAATTAATCTACAAATCTGTGTTTTAATGTTGACTAAGCTAAGATTGCTTGTGTTGATCTCAGGTGGCAACCTCTGGTTCTGAAAAGTGAGCCCAATACTAAAGTGCCTTAAACTTGCATTCTCTCTAATGGCCATCAGGGGGCGACTCCTCTGGTTGCAAAAGAAGTCATTACCCTTTCACATTGTGTTTTAAGTTCATGAAAGACAATGTGAACATTTTAGCTCCACCCACTCATGTTTTTAGTACCAAAAAAACAAAACAGATGACGACAGCTTAGAAGCCAAACTCTTTGAAGCCAGACTTTGAAACCAGCAGACCACAAACCAGTGAGTGACATCACGGTGACTGCGTCCACTTATACAGTCTATAGTTATTCACTGAGATTCATAGTATTTCTATTTGTGTGGTCATGTCACTTCTTGCCCTTTTGATGGGCCGTTTATATCTTTATTAGAGAGTGGACAGAAGAGAGATAACAGGAAAAGAGGGGAGAGGATTGGAATTACTTGCAACATAAGCCCTCCCCACCCCCCACCCCCCAACCTGAAATTGCAACAAACACTGACATGTATGTTAAATAGTAGAATAATAGAGTAGACCCATCTAATTTGAGGGAATGAAATGGGGTGACACCACAGGGCTCCCGATGTACCCAGGATGCTCTGTGACCCGTTCCCGTGTCAGGCCAGCCAGCCCATGCCAAGGGAATGTAAGCATATACAGTACACATTAGGCCAAAGAGCAGTTGGATGTATTTTAATATGGCATAAATCAAATTGAAAATAAGTCAATGAAAGGGGACACGCTCTCAGAGTGCATCAAATCGGCATCAGTGCTGATCTATTCCAGAAGTTCTGACTCCGGTCCTCTTGTTTGTCTCCTCCCAGGACAATGAGAGCAGTAAAGGCTGCTCAGTCTACTCCTACAGGACTAACTCTACCTCTCCACCCAAGCCAGAGGAGTGCTCCAGGGATCGCGGGGAGCCAATGATCGGCCTCGTCTTCGGGACGCCGGAGCGCCGCAAAGGAAGCCTGGCAGACGTGGTGGACACACTGAAACAGAAGAAACTGGTGGAGCTGACCAAGACGGAACAAGACGGTAGGCCAAAGTCTTCATCTAAATGCGTTTGTATGTTTTAACTGTAACGACTCCAAGGAAAGTGGGGCACGCACACTCAATTTTCAAACACTGCCTGACTTAACAATCGCACAGTTACAACAGTTCAGACCTGGAGGCTGCAAAGCACGGCTCCTCGTCCACTTAGGAACGTCCCTGAAGTATTGGTTGTCATGGGAAAATCTTAAAATATGAACTTACAAACAGACTTGTTTTGGTTGAACGGTATAAACCCATTTAACCTTTACACCCATTTGGAAGCAGGGATCTTTGTTCAAAACAGGACAATCAAGGTTCTCACTCGATAGCAATAGCTTGAGGCTAAATGTATTATACAAGGGTGGCTTGATGCTGAACAAAAGGTTGTGTTAATCATTCGTGTTACCTATTTGGATTGCCCTTGCTTAATTCAAATTAACCCTGACTGTGCAATAGTAGAAGAAGGAAGCATAAATAATATGGTCTCCTCAAAGCACAGTTGGTAGCAGTAATTTTACCTCGCTGATCATTGTAAAATTCATTCAACTCAATTAAAAAACTAAATAACAGTCATGTAAACCATCTTTGTTAGTCTTTCCACTGTTCAAACAATCACCAGAGTTTGAAAGAGAGACTAAGATAGTAACATAAAAACAGAGGTAACCACGCAAACATGTTCCCTCCTTACTAACCCTGTTTTCCGGCTCGTTCAGGACATTGAACATGTCACGAGGGGAAAAAAACAGAAAGGCGTACTCGTCCACTGGCAATGGGAAAGGAGTCTGTCGGGATTTCCCATGTTTAAAAATCTTCATATACTCGAAAATATTTGGTGAAATAAAGGGCACGAGATGCATATTTCAGCCTTAAAATAACTCTGACATAAAGTGACACATTGTTGTTTTTTTTCCACGAATATAAAGCGACAGAAGCTTATTCCCTCAAATTGGACACACAGGAAGCTGTTGTTGCTCACTTGCTCTTCACTCGCACACGAAGCCAGAGCGGCCGTACCTTGACTTTGTTTTCCCTTTCCGAACACATCCTCCCAAGAGGATCTTTGAACATTTAAAATTACAACTGACAGATCCTTTTTGCTCGTTGGATCACAATATCAATCAGTGAAAACACAGGTTTCCCTTTCCCCTGCTCCTCTGATCTGCACCACTAACGCAGGGAAGTCTCCCAGCATGCCTCAGCTCGCCCCTTCTCACCCCACAGCAAGCCAGATCTAAAACCATCTAACACCCCTCTTTACTGTTATGTGCACATAGTAATCATGATGATATCAGAGGAGCGCTTTATCTCTCTCATTTAAAGGTTTTACTTTGTTATTGATACAGTAAAGTGGGCCAGAGTTGGACAGCCAGAGGCGGAATACAGTGCTCGGTGTCTTTAGTTGAAAGACAGGTAGCTTTGCCTCTTATCTACAGTACGGAAACTGTTTTGAAAGGAAAAACGTGTGTGTGAGTGTGAGCGCGATCGTGTTAGAAAGTGTTGTGACATCTTCCTGTCAAATCAAAGGGGACGTGAGTGGAAGGAAATGCTGGAGGACATCTTGAAGTGTGTGTGTCTTCTTCTTCTTCTTGTTATTTATTTTTTTCCATCACGTGTAATGGTTTCCCATTTCTTCCCATCCAACCTGCTAAACTTCTGAATCTGCTTATTTTCTATCTTATGCTTCTGCAAACAGTCAGTTTGCTGCATTTTATTATAAAATAATCCATCACAGTTAACGTTAAAAAAACATAATTATTTCTCTTTGGATTACTCTTTTTTATATTTTTAGGTCTCCTATTGGACCAGGCCATACTTCATGCTTTCTAACTGGATGAGCAAATTGAATGCTCACTGTACATATCATATTCTAAACAAAGGTGGTCAACAACACGTTTCCTATCTTTCTTATCTTGATATCCTTTGTGATCGTGGCTTCCATTATAGTATGTGTTACGTGTTTATTATTAACTAGGAAAACATAGAATTAATTAAAACAAACAAACACGGAAATCAGAATTAGAAGGGATTTTGATCATAAATAGCACACAAAAAGACTATTTATAAAAATAGTTACTGTGTGGCAAAAATGTTTAATGCATTTAGATTCAGAAAACACTTACTGATGGTTTGGGATTAAAAAAAAAACTCAAATAACTTTAAACCAGATAATCAATCTAAGTAACACTTTCTATGACGCCCATGTCTCTTATTTATATAAATATACTTATAATACATCACAATCTGCTCATAGCACTTCATAATGCTTCATAACAATGACCACAACACATCATAAAGCATTTTATAATGACTTATAAGGTCAAATATTATAATACTTCATAATTACTGGTCACTCAATTTTTTTTACAAGGATCGTAGTGTATTATAATTTGCATTGTTGTAGCACATTTTAATAATGCATTATAATTACTGTTTTAATGCATTGTAATGTGTTGCTCTGACTGGTCATTGTTTGCTGTTGTTCTTGCACAGATAGATGATATTTTTTTGCTTAAAGCAAACAATGTAAGTATTCTAAAGTTTAACATTATAAGTCATTAAATTCTTAAAAATGTGTTATGTTTATTGTTATAAAGCATTATGAATAGTTATGAGCGCTAATAACTATAATTATACAGTGCTGTAAGATTTTAACACACTAAGCGTGTGTATAATGTGTTACCAAAAACATGTATGCACTTCTCAGTGGAGAAGACGAGCTCCAGTTGTCCATAAAGACAAACAGGTCAGCAGTGGATTTGACATCAGCAGCATAAATACGTCTGATATGTTTCATCCACTGATGCCCAAGAATGACTCAGATTTCCTGCACAGATTCCCTCTTCATTGGGAAAAAAAAGGGAAAAAGAAAAACACTGCTTACTATTGAGTTCGGCTCTTCCTTTGCTAATTAGCGGAACTGCCATCCCGAAGGACTCGTGGCATTGATCACGCGGCAAACACTTAGCATAGACAGAAATGAAACGCGATTAACATGTGCAGCATAACCAGGCACATACAGTGTGAGCATGAATAATAACTCTGAGCCTTGTAAACGTTCCTGTGAATGGCTGTTGTCCCTGAAGATGCATTGTAAAAATGTCTTTCATGCACTGCGGTGGTAATGCATTCATTTTGAGCCTATTGTAAGCCCACATATGCAGACTGACAGCTTCTTTTTTTTTTTTTTCTAATGAGTTTAGTTGAAATGAGAGGAGGTGATCAATAGATGGCTGCGGCTGAATACTTCATTAAGTGAGTTTTCCTTCGGTGGCAAACGGCTACGTTCAAAGCTGTTGAGCCGCTGAAGCTCCGAACCCTTTTTTTTCCTTTTTCTCATTTGTTAATTTTGTTGAAATAATGCTTCCTCGTCTTATTACATCTTCCTCTCCTTCATGATGGGATTGCTGTTTGTCTTTTGATCTTTTAACCTCAGAAACCCTTGAGAGCACATTTTTGGAATCTCTCCTCAACAGGCAACCTTGCTGATTTGAAGCTTTGTTGTGTGTCACTTTCAAAACGCCAAACATTCCAAATTCATAAGCTGTCAAGAGTTTTTCTTTTTCTTTTTTAAAGCAATGTAACGCAGACAGGAGTGCAAGGCCAACCTGGTAAATAGGTTTATATATGGATTCCTGATGTGACACAGTCGACAGATCACTTTGTGTTTCAAACGTTGCACGGGCAGAAAGCTCCAAAGGTTTATTTAGCATTTCAAGTCTTTTTTTTTTCTTCTTTTTTTCTGACTCAGACTGATCTTAAAGCACAGGTTTGCTCCGAATCCTCTTACAGTACGACCGGATTTGATCATCCGCACTCAAATGGCAAGCACATTAAAGCCTGAACAATGGCGTCCGTTGCCTCGTCCTCCACCTCCCGCTGAAAAGAGTTCAGTCGGCCGTGCTCTCCCAGGTTAGATCAGCAGCATGATCAAATGCTACGGAGCCTATTAGCCACCGAGCGCTCACTTGGCCTAACATGGCTGACCCCTCTGTGCACTGTAGCCCTGAGCTAAAGTGTGGATGATGTCGTCGTTCGCCTTCGCGCTGCGCTCGCCCGCTGTCGGCGCGCCGTTAGCTCCCCGCTCCTCAGAGGCGCCCTAAGTGCCTGTGACAGTTCTAATGAATAGACATGGCCTCGCTTTGCAATGTGGGAGATTTTTTTCTCTCCTTTTTTCTTTTTTTGTCTTCACCCAACTGCCGCCTCAGCTTTTAAAAGCTTTATCGAGACATCTTAAAGATTGTGTCAGCTAGCTGTATTACCGCACAGCTGGTTGCTGCAAATGGGTCCTTTCTGCCTGGACTTAGACAACATGCAAGCCACGAGGGTGAAGGTCCGACACTTTCTTGACAATTTTGTATTTCTGTTGAGTTGCGCCTGCATTGTGTGAAGGTTTAGATACAAAGACTTGCTGCGTACAAAAGGCTCATTCTATACTGTTAAAGCACTTAGTACTTATTAAGCTGGTAGGCTGGTTACTGAATAAAATGTACAAGGCCAGCATGAGGGAACATCAGAAGAAAAAAATGTGGGCACAAGATGTGCTGCGGAATGGAAACGCTCCTCCATCCTCTGTCATTTTGTAGCTAAAATAAGAGACAGAGAGGATTGGAAATAAAAGCCTGTAATAAACAGAGCAATAACCCACACAATAACCCGTCTCTCTTCGCATTGGTGGGTGCCTCGTTAGCGATAATTAATCTGAATTCACCTTGTCTCCTTAAGCCCTCGATACAGAAAGGGAATAAGCAGTCAGGAGTGGACGCATTTATCTCAATGCCAAACCAAGCCATTCTGGGATGCTGCCCGATGGACATTAAACCCAGTGAAGTGTGCAATCAGGCTCCCTCAGTTTTGATGACTGAATTATCATTATCTGTATTGTTGTGCCTCCCGGGGACCGACCCACTGTAAATGGGGGCCTGGCATGGGCACGGTGCCCTCGTGCCAACTTAGTCAGCCATCTAACGTGGCCAGAGCAGCTCTGGTGCCTGGCAAACACTTAACATCACTCTGCCCCCCCCACCCACTTATGCCCCGAGCCCTTATGAATTACTGTACAATTCACTTGTTTCATTTGCAAATGAGATCAGGCTCAATTACCGCTGGACTGTACTGCTGCAGAGTGGTTATAAAATGGACACCTGTGTGACTAATTTATGAATCCTACTAAAGAACCTAAACGAGTTAAAGGAGACATATCGTGCTCATTTTCAGGCTCCTATTTGTATATTGGGTTTCTCCTAGAACATGTTTACACGCTTCAATGTTATAAAAAACACTTTTTCTCATCCTGTCCGTCTGAATATACCTGTATTCACCCTTCGTCTGAAACGCTCCGTTTTAGCGCCTGTCTCTTTAAGACCCCCTCCTAAAAATGCCCAGTCAGTCAACTAACCTTAGCGTCGCTTCCAGCGGTGACTGTGTAGTTGTGACATCACAACCTTACGGACGTCATGGCGGCTCGTTTAAAGGCACAGTTTCTGAATACGGGCTTTATGCGTTTCTCTGTGAAATGAGCATTTTGATACTTTCACAGTATTCATATAGAACCTAGACCTACTTTATGATTTTAAAAAAGACATGGTAAAATCACTTTCTACAATATGGGACTTTTAAGTCTCAGGAGATCCTATTTCCTAAGTGCTAATAATTATATAAGAACAACACATCTGCTGTTGTCTGAGATGAAAGCATATAAACTGACTGAGGCTTCAAGTGTACAACTCATATATCTGATGGGACATTGCAGGGTCATGTTTTTTTCATGATCACTCTACAATCACGGAGTTGACAGACAGTCAGAGACTATTTGACAGTAACACATTCGTAGAGGGTTATATAATGCATTCGGAGAGGCATTCGTCAAAGAGATTTGTACACAATATCATGAAACAAAATGGATTGAAACTATTGCATTAAAACCACAGCTCCATATATATATTTTTCCCACAAATAACAGGTTGATGTCACAAAGTGCACCGATCAGAATTTAGCAAAATTTAAATGAAAATCGGACGACACTTTAGGGGCTGTTAACTTGTTTTTTTTAGGCCATTGTAAATGAAATCTGATCAAACCACATCTGAACAGTCCTGATGTAGCAGATTAACTGAGTTTCTAAAGGTACTCAATACAGAATTTAGAGCATTTTCGTTGCCTCCACATCGACTCTCAACATGGCCACGGCTGAGCTGGCGGCTCACAGCTAACAGTGCTAACGGTGCTAACAGTGCTAACAATGCAAACAACGGCAACAGTGCTAACGGTGCTAAAAGTGGTAGCCACCGTATGCTAGCCAGTGGGGCCTCCTCACAGTGACTCACGTGCACTAAAACGCATGCACTGCCAGCCCGGCCATGTCAACAAAGCACAGAGGATATCAGATTACAACACACACAGAGAGAGATCGGCTTAATTATCTGCTCAGGTAGATATTACTCCACTTTATCTTCATATAGCAAATAGTTGTTTGCTGCTATATGAATGCTCTGAATTTCCTATTTAGCACCTTTAAAGTGTTAAACAAAAAGGACTTGTTACTAATTTAGTCATGCATATTTAATGTGAACAAGAAAAACAAGTTTTAGAACCACGTTTTCGGGGGCTTTATAACCTTGTAGTTTACTTTTCATGAAGACGTCATGAGTCTAAGCCATTATGTCCACTAATAAATTGCACTGTGAACTACATGTTCGGTAAAATCAATATACATTTAGAGGAAACAAGTCTGCATTTGACCGCCCATATCCTCGACTCCAACACTGTCTTGTGACCTCTTGCAGCTTCTTGTGCAGCAGCAGCTGTTTTATGAGGCCTGTCCTTGTCCATGTGTTTAAGCTTTGTGTTGTCCAGTTCGGAGGAGTTTGCACGGTGTCTTAAGTTGAGGCCAGGACCAGAGCTAGGCACCCAATCACCCATATAATGGCTTCTCCAGCTGGAGGAGGAGGTCAGAGCGAGGCCAAGCCTTCCTCTCACCCCGCTTCACTGTGACAATAGAGACATTCTGCCAGGCTTCGTTCACTTTGTTCTCCCTCGCTGCTGAAAGCCTGTTTCAACATCTCTGCTGTTACCGCCACTCAAACTGTGGAAAGTATGTCCTCTCCTCGAGGGGGTCTAGATAGTTGGCGGGTTGGGAGTGATGTGTAATCATGTGCAACCTTCGACTAGTGTACCTCTGTGTATTCTGCATCAACACCTGCACTGCAAATGTTCAATGACGCCTTACCGGAGAAAAAAAAAAACATTAGCCATGAGATTCCTTTCGTTACAGGGCAGCAAATGGATCTTACAAAACAGCTACCAGCTACCAGCCAAGGTCTGTCAGAAACACTGATTGAAGGACGTATCATCTGTAGGCTTGTTCAACTAAGCTGTAGGTGAAGCTGCAGGTCAGGGCCGCACTTTGAACTTAAACGAGCCCTGTGAGCCTGACCTGTTAGTGTGTGTGTGTGTGTGTGTGTGTGTGTGTGCGTGTGTGTGTGTGAGGGCTTACCGATTCATACACTCAGGTGGAAGTAGTTGTGATGACAGCTTAACGGGCGAGGGGGGTCGGCCCCGAGAGTTAAGCCTATTGGCTAATTAACACGCTCTCTGCTCTGGCACTGTTTGCCTTCCTCTACGGGATTGGCAGCTTGAGCTGTGATTGTGTGCAGGTACGGGCTTTGTGTCTTCTGTCTGTGCGGATTAGCATTTTGGGACACTGGTGCGTAGAAACACTGTCCCAACTTGCCACATTAGACGCAACAAGGCAGAGCAGAGCTGTGCGTGTGGGACGGCTTTATCTGCGTCAAACTTTTCCTTTTAAACTATTGATATTTAATCTTCTTTTCGTGTATCCCTGTTTGGTGGTCAGTGGCGCTCTCCTCGCCTCTGCCAACAGGCCGACTCCCGCTGGACTTCTTTGCGGTTGGTTTCAATCTCTTCCTCTGTAATTGATAGGGATCTCTTTACTAATGATCAGCCGCAGCCTGTGGGTCTTGACTACAAATACAGTCAGCGGGACATGCTTGGTAGTTTGGCTGCGGGCCAGCCAGCATATGGTACGAGCGCATGCAATGCGGTTCGCCGGAACAGTTTTGAATGTCGTCCAAAAGAATCAGATTAAACAGTGATTTTATCATGTCCTCCTTTTCTTTTTTTTTTTTTTTTTACTTGGATTTCAGTTAAATGGCAAATTGTTCACCTGATAATTGAACATCTGGCAAAGGCCGACGTGATTTGACTGTAATGAAAAAAAAACAAGACACTGCCTGTGTCAAAGCCAAGACGGATCATGTTTGAAGCCAGTGGAGCGTGTTTGACACGGCCCCTTCATAGATGTGTACTGTGATGGGAACTGATTGTCTCTCGTGAACCGTCACACACATGGCTTTGATATACACTACGCTGCATCTCTAATTAAGTTGTTCTGTACATTGATTTTTTTTTCCCAAAACACATAAGACAACCATCTGTCAAAATTGGCTGAAAACCGGGGATTTAAAAAATAAATTATAATAATTCTTGTTATAATGATAATAAAGAAATCTGTGACTTAGTCTGTATGTATTTATTTATTAATAAATAGATTACAAAAAATACAATAATACATATAATTTTTTATTTTTAAAATACCATGAGTAGCACAAATAATATTTCCTTTATTAATTCATCTGACGGCCTCCGGTGTATAATCAGAACCTTGTTTTCCTCTTTCTCCTTCACTTTCTAATACTGGTGTGATTAAGAATCCTATTCTATGTAACGAACATCTCTGTTGAATAAAGTACGTAAATACTTTAAAAGTAACACAGGCTCAAGAGCCTATTCACATGCTAATATTTATTTGCTTACATGTGTTAACCATGCTGGTAATTTTTGTCCTTAATCCCAAATGAGATCCTCCACAAACATTACCCCCACACAATCTAATCTGTAGCGTTTCATGAACTCACCTGAATTCACCTCTTTGGACTTTCCATCATTCTCTTAAGCCCCTTAGAAGTCCTCCTGTCTACTCTCACTTTAGGTTTCTCTTCAGGGCCAAATGCTTCTTGAATAACCTTTATCTGTACCAAGATGCCGTCTTAGAGGTCATTCTTAGAAAACGTCGTGAATATAAGAATTTTTCTTTGAACGCCGACACTAGGAGCAATTCTTTGTACTTGAAAGCTTCATCAATACGGCCGCTGGTTATTTTATGTCTGAAAACAGGTCTGCTCCAACAGAAGGCCGACTGCGAGATTTAAAGTTTTCTGTTGTGGTTCTGACTTTTCCTTGTGCAACACTGTTTTATGGACATGCCAGTCCTAGAAGGTCATTCGGTGTCTGGTCATGTATTGTGTTTGGCGATAGCTCCCATCACAGACGATAAAGGGAGCAGTTGTGGCACTGGAGCTTTTTTCCTCTACTTCCCTGAGATGGAGGTGTCGACGAGATCGTGATTCGGGCGGTTGGTGGTTCAGGCGGCCATGTTGGATCCACTTTTCCTTTCTCTCCTCTTTGGTCAGCTGAGCGGTTGTCGACCCGGCCCAGACTCACCACCAGGCCCCCCCTTTGCTGATATTTGGCTCCCTAACCCTCCTCCCCATCTCTCATCTGTGACCTAAACCACAGGGTCCGCCCACATCAGCTCCCCCCAAGGGCCCGACCCAAAACAACGCTTCTATTGTGTCTGAACCACACATTGCGTTGTGTGTGTGTGTGTGTGTGTGTGTGTGTGTGTGTGTGTGTGTGTGTGTGTGTGTGTGCACTAAGCAGGGTTTCATATATCATGCTTAAAGTGGAACCAGAAGCTTGGGTTTTGAACTGGTGTTTTGAAAGCGTGCGTTTGACAAAGAAGCAATTTTGCACCCTGGACTTGAGTCTGTTCCAGTCCCAGTTGTTTGATTTGATCTAAAAGTAGTCTAAAAGCCTAAAAATCCAATAGCTTGACAGCTGACGAGTGATTTAAATGTGTCCAAGTTCATTTACTGAGCTTTTGTTTTCTCAGTGTCACATATTCCAACAAAGTTTTGTTCCATTCAATCTAAATACAAGGATTTCACTATATTTATTATTTTTGTATTTAAAAAAAATCCCCACAAAACTTTGTTCTTTGAGAAAAAAATATTTCTTTTCATAAACAGAACATTTATGCTGTTTAAAATAAAAAATAAAAAATCCTGAAAATGTGAGAGGATAATTTAACTTAAATTTGCCATTAACCAGTGAATAAATGTTTTACTTTACTACTTCACTTTACTTTAAATTAATTAAATCCAAAGTGACCTTGTTGCTGCTGCGGTGCATCATACGACTTGATTGTTTTCCGCTTCTCACACAAAGACTTGGCAGAATCAGGGAAAACGTGGGAAAATAGGTTTCCTATTGAAAGAATACTTAAGTTACAGTTTCATTTTGAACACAGTGGTCGGTGGACAACCGTTGCTTCCTAACAGTCAGACTATTAGACTGCAGTAGTTGTTGACATCAGCGCTGTAATGCGGGACAGACCGGACCTCTCTGGCTACACAGCAGGGATCAGCAGCCGGGCTTTTCTAGTATTAATCTCACACCTTCAATAGAAACTCTATCTAATTCAGGGCTGCAGGGTTTCAAGCGGTTGCCTTTGGCAGCGCGGCCACCTTATATCACATAAAGTTCTCTACGCTGCTGGGGAGGGACTACGTCGTGAGTATTTTTAGTATGGGTGGCCCCAGTGGGAATCAAAGTCAGATCCAGGCAAAGTTGGGGGCCTAATTTAATTCTCTAAACTGTATTGTGAGGTAAAATAGCAATTAATGTTTGTGTCTGTTAAAGGTCAAAGGTCAGAGCAAGAGTTTAGGTTGTGTGCTATGTAAATGTATACCCATAACTGCTATTAGGTGATCTTCAGGCTGCTTCTGAATTGTGTTTATTTATTTTTTTGTCAGAACAGGAGAACTGGTTTACACTTTCTCAAGTACTAATATTTTATAGATTTAATTTCTACTGAATTTATACCCATAAATGCTTTAAGATGATTTACAGGCTGCTTTTGCGTCACAGTTTTAGTCAGAACAGGAGGAAAAAAACACAACAGATACCAGAATTGCATGAACTCACTTCAACATGCTCTTGTCTGCAGTTTACTTTAGACTTTAAATAACGACAATCATGAAACCAATAAGAACTTTGACCATCCATTAATTGCTTAAGTCATTTTTGGAAGAACACTGTACTGTTCCCAGCTTGAATATGAGTTTTCGAAATGACAAAAACAAGCAATTTGAATATGAAGTTTTGTGCTTTGCAAAATTGTGACGACATTAATCAACAAACCAACCAACCGATAAAACCAAGAAAATCATAATTTAAGAACTAATAATGAAAAAAAATCACTTTATATTCAAATTCTTAATTCACAGGAATGATCTACTCTGATAAAACCTTTTCTTTTTTTGATTTGAATTGAAAATAATAGTGTCTTCTCGGGGGCGCTCATCATAAATCAACCTGGATTAGAGCATCAGTTTAGCGTCGGAATTGTGGTTGCAGTGCACGCAAAGCTTACATGTGGCTCCTACAGCTGGCCCGCTCTGCTGGAGGAGCTGGGCCATATCACTGGGCAGCAAAAGCAAAAGAATGCGTGTGCATGTAAGCGTGTGCGTGTGTGTGTGTGTGTGTGTGTGTGTGTGTGTGTGTGTGTGTGTGTGTGTGTGTGTGAGGGGGGTTGATGTTTGAAAAGAGGGTTACACAGGGCAACCATCCCTCAGGAACCAATCTCCCAACCCCCTCCTCCCCCCCCCCCCCCCTCCCCTCCATCCTGCATCGAGGGCCGGCTGCTTTCTCAGGCCATGTTCTGCGACAAGAGAGTCTGGGTGTCATCTGACAGATGAAAATAGTGTGTGTGAAACGGACACCGTGCTAACACGCAGCCAGGCTAACCACTCTGCAGTTTAATGGTTTTACAACGCCGAGCGAGCAGCGATAGCCGGTTGAACGTGTGTGTGTGTGTGTGTGTGTGTGTGTGTGTGTGTGTGTGTGTGTGTGTGCGTGTGTGTGTGTGTGTGTGTGCGCGCGCGCGTGTTCGTGTGTTTTAACGTGTGCAATTAAACGTCTCAGCAGCATACTGGCATTCTTTAATCAGTGTGTGTGGTGCTCATGTATGTTCAAGTGCTTCGGAGTGTTCTCATATCAGTGTGTATGTGTGTGTGTGTGTGTGTGTGTGTGTGTGAGTGCGTTTGTCTGTGTGTATCTTTTTCCTCCTCTTGGCCGGCCTGTCTCCTCATGTTTGGACATATGTTGAGTTTTATTTCACTGAGACATCAATCCTGCTGGCCAGCTGTTAGGACAGCTGCTCTCTCTGTGCCTCTCTCGCTGTATTCACTCCGTCGCTCGCTCGGTATCTTTCTTCCAAATCCGTCTGCCTCTGTTCTCTTCCTATTTTTTAAAAAATATTTTTCCCTTTAATATCGCTGTATTTCTTCCCATCTTTGTTTATGTATTATTCATCTTTCTTTCTTTTCGGCTGCTCTCTGTCCTGTTCTTGCGTTCTCTCTTCCCGTCCTCTCTGATGCTGTGGGGTCCGCAGCTGAAGTCACACCACTGACATAAATTTGGAAGTGCAAAGTGTAGCTGTCAGCTTCCATTTACACACGCTCAGTAGCGAAGTTAAGACGCAAAATGTTTTTTTTTTTTTCGAGCCGTGGGTGTGTTACTCAAACATCGGGCACCCACTAACACATTTGGTCTTTGTTATTGTTACCATTAACTAATTTTTCAGATTAATGTTTTTATTTTTCTCTTTACCTTGGCATTGTGACTGCAGACTTAAGGGTTCCTGAGCTTTGGCAACTGCACATTGTGTGAGAGAAAGTGAAACAGACGCTGTGTTTCCATCCACATGTCAAGTGAATTAACGGGGAACTTTTGAAATGTCATCAAATATAAAATGTGAATGAAATATGCTTCTACAAAGCAAACAAACTGGCTTCTCGAATGTAGACCCACTGCATGTCAGAAAACAAATGGAAAGTCTCTCTCAAGAATTGTTTCTGTTCTGTTGTGTATTTGAAATACGGTCAAATTTCACACTTTCACCTGGAATCCAAAACACAGATATATATGTATATATATCGAGCTGATGACCGTACAACCACAGTGGAGACTTGTTTTGTCTTGATAAAAGAAACAGCGTGTATGATATTTCACAGACGGTGTCATGGCATTGTGTTGACATTTCTTCAATGAGACGACGTCAGATGACGGACAGTTGGATGGACGTTCAGGTCAAAAAGTTGATTCTTGGATAAAAAGTCAAAGACACGAAGGTGCTGTTGCTACCCATGTAGCCATAGCAACTCCCCGTAGCACCTCCTAGACGTTTTAGTGGTTTGTATATAATTTTTAATGCCTTTAGAATGGATTTCTTTGAGTCTGTTCAAATTAACTTTTTGAGGTGAATTTCTGCCAATTCACGGGGATATAAAATTTCACAGAGAGCCTAAAACTAACCAAAACTGGCATCACAAACGAAGCATTATTTACGTTTATTAATAAGAGCATTCACATTAATCACTCAAAATCAGCAGGGGGAGGCGCGTAGAAACCGCTGTTTACACCGGTTTGGATCTCTCTCTCTCTCTTTGACTTTTGTTGGATTCCAACCCTGGGTTTTGTTTCCCTCAACAAAAAGCCATGGGATTTTCCCCTTTTTTGATTACTGCAGAAAATAAGTTCTGTTGCAAACACAAGTATGTTTTGTTTAGCGAGATAATCTTCACAAATTAATTGTATTGCATGAGCGCGAGTATACACAACGAGGCTGTAATGGCGGACTAGCCGGTGGGATGACGTCTAGTATTTCAGTCACTTAGCAACCAATTTTTTAAGCTTGTGTTAACCACAGACCTTATTTCAGACATATAACCAAAAAACCCAGTGACTTTAAGAAGAGGCAAAATGCTGACTTATTTACGGGTTTTAGGACTCTATTACACTGGGGAAACCAGCACATTAATGGGGAACCCTGAATTTCAGAACACCCGAAGTGAAAGGTCGAGCAACCACAGAGCACTAGCAAAAGAAAATCTCAGGGGCCGCCGCCGCCGCTCTGGGCTCAATGACTTTCCGAGGCTTGTCGTCACCGCGAGGTTGCTAGCCAGCCGGGAAAATTCAGGAAGTCACAGGCCGAGAAATAGTTCCGCTATGTAACTTCCCGTAAAATCACAAATTAAACAACCAGATTATAATGTGTTATTCAGTGAGCTTTACAGTTGCTAGTAGGCATATGTCTTTTTACTTTAGCTAGAACCAGGCTAGCTGTTTCCCCTTGTTTCCTCTACTTTATGCTAAGCTAATCGCGTGCTAGCCCAGACATTGAGAGTGTTATCAGTCTGAACATTTAACTCTTGGCAAGCGAATAACATTTTTTTACCAAAGTGTCAAACCATTTCTTTAACTCCCAACTCCCAGTACTTCTAAACATCTTGTGTCAGTCACCTAGCTTAAAATTTGTTTCGCTAACAGGTTAAGGCTAAAACTACGCTTGTGCAGATACTCCAGAAATCAAGTTTGGATTCTGGGACAATTGTGGATGAATTGGGGAATTATGGTGATGAACGATACGTTTTCAAATTTGCTACAACTCAGATTTGCACGCTCATGTTTATTGTTGTACTGTGGTACCAAAGTGGTGGCCATAACGTCAATCTCATTACCTACACTACCCACCAGACTCCTGTGTTGTTTTTTTACATCGCTAAATATTGAGGATATCATTGAAAGAAGACTCAGAAATGGGAACGTACTCCCACTGGTGTGCAACTACGCACATTTTATTGAAAAGTTCATTCCACAAGAAACGTTTTAAACACATGGAAACAGAGGGGAGAAAAGGGAGACTCAGTCTGAGTGGAGGCCTGTGGCACACTGTGTTGTTCTTGGCTATGGCTGTTTTGGGAGTGTTGATGCTTGCCCCTAACACACACACACACACACACACACACACACACACACACACACACACACACACACACACACACACACACACACACACACACACACACACAGTAACACACAGTAACACACACAGTGAGTTGCCTGTGGCTCGTGTTAAACACCCAAAACACTGTCTCTTGGCAGGTTGGCGTAGGGACAGGTGATAAAAGTGTGTTTACCCCTAAACTCTCGCCGGCACACTGGCTGCCTCAACTGATTTACTACAACTCTCTCTCTCTCTTTATCCACTTCTTATCTCCTTCACCCTCCTTCTGTCTCTCCTTCACTTTGTTTTATTGCTCACCCATCCCTCCTCTCCGTCTCTCCTCCCTGTCTTCTAATCCCGCTGGTGTTGAAACCGTGTGGTTTACAACCAATTAAAAACTCTGATCTCGGGGCCAAGGGTTAGAAAAAGTTCCACGTTCCAACTCAGGAGTTTAGTATAATAGAAATAAAACACCATTTATCATCAGTATACATCCACATTTTAGTATTTATATAGGGTTTTGCCAGGGCTTTCTCATCTTCTCCTTACTTTTTTAGCTCTCACCTTTAGCTTTCCTATTTTTTTTATTTCCCCACTTCCTCACATTCCTAATCTCCCACGCTTCCGTTCAAACTCACACAACGCTCTGTACTTATAGAGAAAATGAAACGAGCATCTTCATCATCTTGCTCCTCAACTCACTCACCTTCCCCTTGTTTGCGTTTTCTGTCCTCGACTTCCCCTCCTCTCTCATGCCACCCCCCCCCCCCCTCTTTTTCTTTTCATCTACCTTTCCTTCTCTCCTCACCCCATTCATCCTCCCTCTCCCTCCTCTTCCTCAAAACCAATCCATCTTACGCGTTTCTCCCCCACTTGATAAAGTCGGTGTTCGGACAGCGAGGAATTTTTATACACCCTCCAATCTAAACAGCACTTGATCCCCGACTCGGTCGCGGGGACAGATAGAGAGCCATCTAGGGTAAAACATATCCCTCTCATCCCTCTCTTCTTCCTCTCTTCCTCTTTTCCTCCCCACTTACACCTCCCCCATCCCATCCCCCACCCTCACTGCATCTGATCTGTTTATCGGTACAGAGGGAGGGAGGGAGGGGGTGTGGGGGGGGGGGTATAAATTGTGCATCGGAGTACACAAGCGGTTGACTTATGCAGATGTATCTTGGAGTTACAGGTTGTATTTTCCTCCCTAAGTGCTCCCATAAATTGCGCTTCCCTAATTTTGTTTTATAAGAGGCTCGCTGAACGAGTGCACATCGCCGTCTTTCGGTCTTGTGATGAGATACAAACAAAACAAAAAGCCCCTGACCCCGTCCTCCAGCTTTCCCCCTCCAACCAGCAGTAAATATCACCCCATTAAACCAAATATATACACAAATACATATCCAGCGGAGTCACTTGTCTGATAAATCTATGAAAGATCGGGTGGATTCCATTGTCCTCAGGGTGGAGAAATTTATTTATTACCTTATTTTGCTGCAATGTGGACCATCTGTCTGGAAATACCCGTTGTTTTTTTTCTCCCCAAATAAGGGAAATCACTGTTATTACTGTAGTTTTTTAAGTTGTTTCTTTGTCTGGTAGCTCCCTACGCTGCCTTTACCTCCCCCCGCCACCCCCCTGTTTACAATCGTCCCATGTGATCTGGGCGGCTGTATTAGCTTATTTACAACAATCATAATCCGACTGTAAACATGCAAGGCTTTAATGGACTCAACGAGGAAGTTGTGCTCGGACTGGCGGACGGCATCTCTTGACCACACAATGGTCCCATACGCACAAACTAAACATTAAGCCATTCACAATAGGCCATGTGCCCTTATGAATGCCTATAGCGCCTTTTGTCAGGATAAAGGCTCCACAAATGAGCTATTGTCCGACTTAACTATTCTAAATCAGGCAAGCCCTCAGGCGCATGTTTTCCACACAGCGCCCAAGAATGTCTCCTTTTTGTGTGTGTGTGTGTGTGTGTGTGTGTGTGTGTGTGTGTGTGTGTGTGTGCGTGTGTGTGTGTGTGTGTGGGTGTGTGTTTTTGACATCCTTGGTGACTGAGGCTTCGGCATGGGGCCCTGCGTGACCGTGACACCATCTGTGGCGATTCCACTGGCATGAAAAACCAGAATATACACAAACACAAACTCAGCCGGTTGCTGAGTGTTACGCATGCAGACACACTCACACAGGTATTGTACACCTGAAAGTGGCGGGGGAAGTATTAACTGTGGGAAAAAAAAGTACACAGTATCAGCAGCAAAAGTACTCATTATACAGCGGAATGACTCCTGTCATTGTTATATTTTCATATGACTGTTATTACTGTAATACGATATCTCTTTTAATGGTTGGAGCTGGTTGAGATGGAACTGGTTTTAACCACTTTATAAAAACAGATGGGTAGTTAAATAATAATGTAATAATACATTATATATTAATCACTTTTTGTTCAGGTAGAATCCTTATTTGCAAGGTAACTTGTCGAATAAATGTAGTGGAGTTAAAACTAAAATATCTCTGTGAATGTAACAAAAAATGGTAAAAATCCAGTTAAGTACCAGTGCCTGAAAACTGTACTTAGTTACATCCCCCACTGATACCTCACAGCATGCACTACTTTAATTTGTGTATTTCTGTCTTTCTTTTGTGGAAAAGTCACACCCAAACACTCATGCTTGCACATGTGCAGATATATCTGTCTCTCCGTTTCTCTGTTTCTCTCTCTTTCTGCTATCCGCCTGATGAAGAATTGAAAAGTTCCCATTGTCTCAGTAAAGTTCACAGCAGGACTCCAATTGAACAAATGAGACCTTATGAATCTGGTACCACGTGTCTCTGATGTCTATTATCCTGAGGCTATGAGACACATTGTGAGAAGAAGACAGCCACAAATTGGAACAATGCAGACATTCTTAACCCCTCAGCTGAATGGCTGCTGGATTTTTTTTTTTATTATTATTTCAAATGGTTCCTTGTCCTGTTTTCTTTTTTATTATTTATTATTATTTAACAATTCATAGAAATGGGTTATTTTTGCTTCTTTTCTTTTCCTGGTATGTCACAGTTATTTGGTTGTGGACGACTCTGAATATTCTCAGGCATCTTTAGCGAATTTACCAAACAGTTTTCTCTCATCAAGTGCATCCCATGCATCCACCCAGAATGTTGTTAAAAAAAAAAAAACAACAGCATCAAAAGTGAAGGTGATTATTTTCTGTGTTTTTGTAGAACCAACTTGCATGGAGAGGCTCCTCTCAAAGGATTGGAAAGAGCGCGTTGACCGCCTGAATGCCGACGAACTGCTGGGTGAGGTCAAAGGTACGAGCGTCCACGTCAAGGCCAGCATCCAAATGTGGAACTACAACTAAATCTACATTCACTTTCACACAAACAAATGAGATGTCAAGGTTTACTGGATGCAGACAAACTGTCTGCTCCACTGTGGCCTTCTGGCAACAGGTGGCACATCAATACTGTATGGTGGCCGTTGGAGGGAAGAGTAGGTGTGTAAGAAAAAGAAAGAAAGGAGGAAAACTTACTTTTGCTTTTAGTTTTTTTACAAAAAGTCGGATATTTCTGAAACCTGAGGAATCTTGTTATAAACACGGGCAAACGGTGTACACTTTTAGAACTAAGGGTTACCGAAAGGGTTCTTCCTGAAGGGCTGAGGTTCTAGAACCATTTGCTTCTGAAGAACCTTTTTTTTGAAGAAAGGGTTTTTCAAGGGGTTCTAAAGAGAGACTACGGGTTCCATTAAGAACCCTTTTCATCCAAAGAAGAAGGGAGTTCTTCGAGGTGTTAAAAGAGAACCTCCACAATCTAACTCCACATCCCCCCGAAAAACTGTTCTTGTGAACCATGATTGTTGTGGGTTTCACTGTACCACATCAGCCCCGGCCCATTACAAGCCTTATGTGGAACCGTGGATGTGTACTATATGAAACCTTTGGATTGAGAAAGGGTTCTTGGTAGAACCCCTTAGGTGTGATTGTTAGCACCCTTTAGGGCCTTTACAAACCGGGGGTCTTTTTTTTCTTCTTTTTTTCCGAGTTCTTATGTCATATAATTTGTGCTTTCACACAGAACACAAATATTTTGCGGTGAATAAGTAAAGATTTTTAGTCAAGCCACCATGTGTGTAAAGGCCTTTAGTAGGTGGAAAGGTTCTGGATAGAACCTCCAGAGTAGAACCATTGCACCATAGAAGGGTTCTCTGTAGAACCTCTCAAAGGAACCTTTCACAGATGGTTCTAGCTCTTTATGTTGGGTTCCAGCCCACAACATCTAACCCTCTGATAGGCTTCTAACTGGCACCTTTATAAAAGGTTTTACCAGGAACCAAAAAGGGTTCTCCTATGGGGCTGAAGGAACCTACATGGTTCTAGTCAGCACCTTTATTTCTCAGAGCATATGTGGACAAGAAAACTAAATTCCAGGGTAAGAAACAGTCAAGCATGCTGTAATTCTCTCCCCCGTGTATATTTACAGCATGTGTTCGGCTGACCTACCTGTCACCATAGAACGAGCAGTGAATGGTTTTGGGTTATGATTGTAACTTTGATTAAAGGGTGTGTATGAAGGGAGAGGCTGCACATTCATGAAGTCATAAATCGCACAAAGGCAAATGTATTTTAGACCTGCTCTGAAGAAAGTCGAAATAGCAGCACTACATAGTCGGGGGGGGGGGGCGGGGGTCTAATGTTAAAATCTCATTCAGTAGCTGCAGCAGGAGGGAAAGCTAAGGAGGCATTTTTAACAATTTGACCCCAAAATGTGCGTCCACTCTTGATTTCTGATTGCATATGTTGATTATGAATAAAGGAAGTTGTCCTGTGATGCTCACTGGCTAGTAGGCGATAGAAATGAGGAAACAATACCTGCTTAATAGCCCTCTAACCTTACTGCTTGGACTGAAATTACCCGACTTTATAACTTTTTATGAAGGGTTACGACAATGTCTTCAAAATAAACCTAATAGATACGAGCAAGAAAGGTTGGATGATTGATACATTTGAGGAGAGAACTGCTCTCTGCCTCCTTCGCTACAGCGCATTCTGTTTGTGTGCCGTAACATTAGTCGCTAACCGCTCGGCAGTCGAGCTCCTCTCAGTGAGAGAACCCGTTTGTGATCGTCTCCCGTTGAAATGGCAAGTATTTCCTCTGTGGAAAGTGGGTGGTTTGGGGGGAAGAGGGGGGGAGGGGGGGGAGGACGGACAGACAGCCTTCTGCAGCAGAACAGCACTGACATTGACTCCAGGACAGATATCTGACTCTCTCTCTTTCACACACACATGTGCAAGGAAACTGCACACACAGAATAGTCTCAAACACATTCTGCTAAACATCACCTGTCATCTGTTACGTACAGTAAACATCTAACCGATCACTCATCAAGAGGCAGTCTGCGTTGCAGAAATTAAAAAAAAGAACCAGCACGCTATTGAACTGCTAAGTCGCAAATCCACTTGTTATGACTTCTTTTCATTTAAAAGTCAGACCTATAATTTACACTTGTATAATGTTTTGGATGATCCAGGTCAAGTACTAGATCACTCTGCTCTCAGACCTTTCCAATTTTCTTTTGCTGTTATAGTTGTTTAGTTTTATGTATTTTACATGAAGTCATAGACTCTTACATAAAAAAAAACTCTCTTGTTGGGTTATAATGTCAACTGAAAATGAGAAACACATTAAATAACCTGTTCAAGGCCATTTGGTATTTGACTTACATTTTGTTGGCAGTGAGTTTATATCTTTCTGCTGTAGGTTTTTATTTTCTCACTTTTAGTCAACCGTTTATAAAGTTAAACTCCTGTCACTCAGCTTTTGTGTGTTTTGGGGTCTACAGTGTTGATCATCTGATACTTAAAACAATTTTTTTTCATGAAACATTGTTTGTTTTTAATAGTTCCCAGCTTCTGTTAAATATATCTCAGTTCTCATGGCTTTCTATTTTCAATCTTTCGTTTGTCCACCTACAGAGGTCCTGTTATTTGTTCCCTTTCTAAAAATGTTCTCCTCTCTCAAAATCCAGCCGAGCCGCCTGGAAAAAAGTGTCGGCATTGTTCTAATTCCACAAGTATGTTGAACGTCGACCTTTTTTGTGGCCTAGCGTATCGTTATTGAAAAGTCCCACGGGATAAAACAACGAGCATAACAAGCAAGAAAGTCCACTAAGGGTGGGCAGCGGTGAACAAACACAGGACTTTCACCCGGGATACCGCTGTTCGTGTTTGTGCAAAACCAAAAGTAAGCGTTGCGTGTACAACTACGTTGTTACGCCTGTTACGTAACGATACACGAGCAAGTCAGCTAAGGCCGGTTGTTGTTATTTTACCACAAACTATCGTGTTTTTTCAAACTTTAACCGAGTACTTTTGTTTCCTAAACCTAACCGATCGCGTCGCAGTGTCCACCTCTTGATACGAGACGGATAAGAAAGACTTTTTATGACGTACAATGCGACTCGGTTGCTCAAATCAGTATTCAGTCAGATCATCACCATGGTAGAACTTAGCTTAGCTAGAAAGAAAAAAAACCTCTTAGCATACTTTATCAGTGCTCAGAGTCTGATGAAAACCAAGAGGAAAAGGCAGCAAAGACAAACGTTGCATCAGAGAGGACAAAATGTGACCCACTTCCGCCCTGAGCTAAGTCTCCAAGGCGGGACTCACTTTCAAGTTCACACCAGAACTCAACCTGTGGTCCGTATGTCCAACTTTACATGCAGTGTATCTTTATACCTTAACACACCACTTCGACTGAACCATGAATGTAGGCAACACTGTCTCCTAGAAATCAGGTTAATATACAGCTAATGTGCAGCAAAAAAATAGCTTTTGAGGGAAACATAATGCCGACTGGATTACAGTTTCCACTGACTTAGGGAGGACATTTTGTTAATTTAAAAAAAGACTTGATACTGAATGTATCAGTTAACTGTTCATTGACAGCGTATTTATATTTGCTTGCAATTCACATTCACCTGTGTTAACAACATTATTCAACTTTTGTAAGGTTATGTTCGGACACTGGCAGCACTTACTTGCCTGCGTGCATGCACGTGAGAGCGCATTCCCGTGCACGTGCGTGAAGATAAACACAGGGAGTCACTAAACAGGGAACAGACAATATTAATAGCTGACATTAAAGGCTCGTATTTTACTGGTTTCTAAGATGCAAGATCTTTTTATTTTTTTATTATTGTGGTAAATGGTAGCTTTACGGATCTTTTATTAAATGCATGTAATTCCATGTTTCTGACAGTTAAAAGTTAGTATGACATTACTTTTTCTTTTACTTGCGTGACAGAAAACCACGTTACGATCTCAGAGTTTCGGTGGAGGCAACTAGGACCAAGACAAACAGCATACTTGTCCTCTTCATAAAGCTGGAATGTGCAGTATATCAATTTCCTTGTGTGTTAGTTGAAGACACTAATAACATGCATAAATATAGCATGTACCAGTACATGCATGCACATAAAGGATCACGCGCACACACACACACACACACACACACACACAGATGTCTCTGTTCGTCCAGCTGCGTCCTGACCAAAGCAACGCTCTGATTGAATTCAAGCGTCGGAGTCTTTTATTTCTCGATGGCTGACACGAAGCCCAGTCCGGATGACCTAAATCCACCAACACAACTGTTGCTCTGTGTCTCCTCGCACAACAACCTGAACCTATTTGTTCAGTCGCAGTTATTTTTAGGGTGAAGAAGATTTTGCTCAGAACAATCATTAGCGCTCATGACACACACGCACAACATGCTTGTAATGTCCAGCAAATATTGTGGGTTTTTTTGTTTTTTTTTATCTGCACTCATCCCAGAAAAGGCTCGTATGTATTTTAACTACAATGTGCCTCACTGTTTCACACATGCACATCTGGGAATGTGCCCGGAATGATTTCACTCTTCTAATGCAACTCACTGTGTGCTGAGCTGGAAAAAAATACTAGTGCATCAGTTGGTGTTTTGCTAATATTATTAATAGGATGCTCTTTAAACAGTTTAGGACTTTTGACTTTTGTTTGTTTTGAACTTTAGGAAGTTCTTAGGTGTGCAGTGTGATGGCACTGGGGCCTGTTGGGTAGGAGGGCCATCAATTTATACCTCAGAAATAAGCTGTTTAAAGAAAAACTCACATTTATTTAAAATTGGAATCGAGTTTTCTTTTCCGTTAAGTCAGTAGCAATCTATTACAAAATGAAATGCTTATTATACATGAATAAATAGACTATAAAAAAACTATTAAATAAAAAAATAATTCTTTCCTTTGGTATTTTTGTCGTATGCAATGATGATTGCTAGCTATTATGTATGAGGAGGTTGTCCAAGTCTAACTGATCCTGTGACGAGACGCCACCATATACGGTATGATAGCTGTCTCATTGACCTTTCTACTCTCCAAATACCATCGCATGAGAAACTATTATGACTGTAAATTAAATAAATATATACACGCTTAATGGCGTGCATTGGGGCCCGTAATAACTACCTTACTCCACTGCTGCTCCCTGTCTAATATGCATTTAAAATGTTATGTTATGGTCATAAATTCATTTGATTCTTCTGTCCAAATGCATCAAGCAGCAGTTTTGTCTGTATTTCTTTTGATGGTGCACATTTGTGGGCTTTCGGGTGGAGACATATAAGGGTGGATGGCAGTGATGCGTCTACCTAAAAAAAAAAAACAATGATAAAACAACAGAAATAAAGCAAGAAGAAGAAGAAGAAGAAGTAAAAGCAGGTCCCTCCACATCATTATTTGCTAATATTAGCAGCAATGACACAAGACGCAAACATCCACACATATCTACACTTTTTACACTTTGTGACAAAAAAAACGTAGATATATAGATATAGATGTACATGTGCTTAGATGTGTTTACTATAGAGATAGGTGTACAGATGCTTTGATCAATACTCCAGCAGCTATCACCGTCACGCCCCTTGGTCAGACCTTCCCACCACAGACAAGCGTGCACATTTTTAACACATTTTTTAATTTCTTGCTTTTTATTTTTTTTTTTTGCATATGAAGTCAAAAAGAACAGATGGGTAGAAATTGTGTGATTATACTGTCAGGTGCAGGAGCCGGCACATCTGGCAGCAATAAGCACGCAGAAATTTAAGAGTCGCTCAAATCAGGCGTCTTGCCCATTGCAACTTTTTATTCTCATATATGCGACTGACTGTCTGCAGACGTGAGCTGTTTGCAGTACAAGTGACTGTGTGCAGATCAAATGTGATATCTTTATACCCAGCTAGCCCTGGGCAGATCACGACACTTGTTTTTGACAAAAATGTAGTGGCCGTGTTTGTCTCGGGGGCCTGTGGGCTGATGGGAAGTCAAGTGTCGGGAGTGTTTGTTGTGGTGTGACACTGAGGCGAGGGTTTAGTCATCCAGAGGAATGCTGGGAGTTTGGCGCACGGATGAAACGTGATGGTTTGGCAGAAGCCCAAGGAGTCCGGGGCCGTCGTGGCGTGTGATATTGTGAGTGTGTGTTGTAATGTGTTTGAATGTTTGTGTCGTGGCATGTGTGTGTCGTGAGTTGTGTTGGCGTAGGTGGAAGTGGCTGCGACAAAATTATTCATTATTTTTCATTTAATTTAAATATTTTTTTTCTGTAAAATGACTCATACGTTCACATACTGTAGGTATGTAAATACACACTGAAACATACACAAAAAAAGATAAATAAGGTAATACGATATACAATATAGTTGCTCTCCGAAGAAAACTACGTATTTACAGGTTTTTTCATTTTTGTATTTTTTACACCAAACTTAAAGATGAAGTGTTTTTTTGTGGCTTGGTCAAATTCTGCTACGTGACATCAACCATATTAAAACTAATTTTTTGTGACAAAACTTTTTCTTCAGCTCCTGAAAAGTTGACTTGTCAGAGATACATGGTTTTTATTGGATTTTAACTTTTTGGGGGGGTTTTGCTGAAGAGAAAAAAACTTGGAAAAATCACAGTAGTGCAAGTAAAACTGCAGACAAATAAATAAAAGTAAATTATGATAATAATAATTGCCATGAAAATAAAAACGTGGAGTTCATAAAAAAATACAGAACATATAATTATGATACATTATATGTGCATGTGTCGATGGGAGGTTTGAGAAAAATCCGGATTACTGACAATGACGTTGATTAGCATTTTCTTAGTACACATTCTACTGCGGCAATGCTCTTTTATTACTTAGTGATATTAATATGTTGCAAGAAAACAAAAAAAGCTGTATTTGAGTCCCATGAATACAAACACGACCGGTAACCGGTAACAACTAACAAACAGCTCACGCAGACATCTTGGTCTTGGTTCAGAGACGGATCGTCCAAACAGAGGGAGAAAGCGGTTAATGGCTTTCTGTTTTGGCTGGTGCCCTCAGCAGGTGTCGGGAATAATCCTGATGGATGGAAAACGGAAAAGGTCTGATGATTATTGGTGCCAGAAGCGTTGAAGGAACGCAAGACGCCTAAGCCTAATGCACGAGAATGAATCATAGCGCTGTAATCACAGTTGTTGCGATTACACAATAGGCTTCACTTCACTGCAAGACACGGAGAGCAATAGGATGAAGTCTGTTCGTGTGTGTGTGTGTGTGTGTGTGTGTGTGTGTGTGTGTGTGTGTGTGTGTGTGTGTGTGTGTGTGTGTGTGTGTGTGTGTGTGTGTGTGTGTGTGTGTTTTAAGACATGACAGCGTTATAAAGTAACCATCAGTGTTGCAAGACTGAATCGGTCAAAGAGACTTAGGGAGGGGTGAAGAAGGGAGGATTAGAGTGGTGATAAGAGCAGAGGGGACAAGAGAGGAGGCGATGAAGAGAGGGAAAGGGGGGACCCGGCGGAGGGGTGATTGAGAGGGCTGATGAGGAAAGAGGGGAGGTGATGAGGGAAGAGAAGGGGAATAGACAAATGAGCAAGTAAAGAGAGAGTATCAAAGTGAGGGTGGAGGAGAGTTAAGAGCAGAGGAGAAGAGAGAAATAGTAGGAGTGAGGAGGAGAGGAAAAGAAAGGAAAGGAGAGGAGAGAAGGAATCACGAGAGCAGAGAAGAGGAGATGAAAAGAGAGAAAAGGTAGAAGGAGAGGAGAGGCGAGGAGACGAGAGGAGAGGAGAGGAGAGGAGAGGAGAATGTGGACTTGGAAGTAGAGTAACTGATGGGGAGGTCGTTTGGGGGAAAAAACCAGAAGGAAGAAAGAAAGCATGAAAAAAGAGGGACAAGAAGAGGAGAATGTTGCCTTTGATACAGGGGTGCTGAGGGGTAATTTCTGTGTGTGTGTGTGTGTGTGTGTGTGTGTGTGTGTGTGTGTGTGTGTGTGTGTGTGTGTGTGGGGCCGGTCTGGGGTACAATAGGGGCCTGACAGGACTACAATGGAGACTCTGTTAGTATGCAGGTAGTGTTGGGGCCACCCTGCAATCTCCCTACATGGCCCCAGGGCGAGACCTTACCCACACACACACACACACACACACACACACACGCACACACGCACGCACGCACACACGCACACAAACAAGAGCAAGAACTTCGAAAAAAGATAAACTTCAGTGTGGATGTACACAAGCACATACTTGTACACACTCCCACAAACAAGATGAACGTGTGTGTGTGTGTGTGTGTGTGTGTGTGTGTGTGTGTGTGTGTATTTGCAACTGTTCCCACAAGAAGGAAAACACACACTGACACAGAAAATCAAGAGCATGTCCTCATGTCGGACATGAGGGGTTTTCACTAAAGAGGAGGAAGAAGAAGGTCAGGCTGGTTTGTGCTGCCTGTGCTGGAGCTGATGTGAATCCCCCAGAGGGCTGAAGGGATGTTGCTGAACAAATCAAATTTACCTCATACATTCACGTATAAGGTACGGAGTTCTTTTCTATGTGCAGTTGGTTTCTGTGGCTGAAGTTCACCCCTCCCCCGCCGGAGCTGCAAAAACAACACAGTTATGTTTCTGAAATGCAACACGCACAAAAATAACACACGTTTTTTATTTATGTTCACGGCAGAATGTATTCTGCTGCAGCTCCCTCCATCACCCCTACATCCACCTTCTCTGCTATATTTTAATATTTACATAAATCAGCGAGGTCCCCTCGTCCCAAAGTCAACGGGTTATTTGAATGGGTTTTTATTTCGGTGCCTAAAATAAGGTCTGTGGTTAAAACAAGCTTAATGGATTCTCACCTTTTGCTCTATGATATTTCAGTCATTCATTCTTGTGTTTTTTTTAAACGCACTACTACAATATGTCATCACCTCGTTGTTTACGCGACTGTGTTGTAGTTCTTTTTTGTAGCCTTTGCTTCTGCCGATTAAATATCAAAAACCCTAAAAGTTGTGTTCATGCTGAACGAAACACATTAGTTTCATAACTTGTGTTTGCCACAGAGCTTATTTTCTACAATAATCCTAAACCCCATCGGCTTTTTGTCGAACAAACCAGTGTGACGCTAACTTCTGGGTTGAATAAGTCGTCCCTGGGTGGCTATGCTCTCCTGGAATCACCCCTGATGAAGCAAAAATAAAAAAAAATTTTTAAAATAAACTGGGAGAAAACAGGGGGGAGAATGTTTTTAATAATGACAGACACAGGTAGTGCAGATGCCGAGGAAACAGTACGAGTTGTATATTGTCACTGTCTGTTGTCTGACAGGGTACGTGTAATAAGTCTTTCTACCATTGGCTCTCCTTCCCGACTAAAACCTCCCAAGAATGTCTCCATCATAAACCTGACAAAAAGCCCGTGACAGCTACTTGTTTTCAAATGTTCACTCAAAGTGATTTTTATTGTTCTGGTGTGCAGACACTAAGCGATAAACACTGATGGCATGCAGAGACAAGACGGCAGATAATTAGTAGTAAGATGAAACTACAAGCCCCATGATTTATGAGAATTTAGGGGGATGGAAGTTCTTAAAGTTTGTCTTTGTTCATGTTGGCCGAACACATTGGATTTGTTTTGGGTCGCTTTTGGTTTCGTTGAAGTTGTTTTAGTTTGGTTACATCATGAACCATCACCGAATTTCTTCATGTTGTTGTTTTTACAGTGATAATACCAGAACCAGTGCGATTTTTAGATGACTTTCAAAATGTGGCACGCATGGACTAAGCGGGTATAGACACCCAGTCCATGCAGGGTTAATGCCTTACTGTAGACACAGCTGTATCTGAGGCTGTAGACCATCATACGTCGTACTTCCATCCTGTTTTAAAAGCCGTCCTTCTCCGTCTACCTGTGCAGGTACGCCGGAGTCGCTGGAGGAAAAGGAGCACCAGCTTTCCACCATGATCGGTCAGCTGATCAGTCTGAGGGAGCAGCTCCTCTCCGCCCATGACGAGCAGAAAAAGATGGCCGCCTCACAGCTGGAGAAGCAGAGACAACAGATGGAGCTGGCCAGGCAGCAGCAGGAGCAGGTAGGGAGAGTCTGAGTGTGTTAGGGGGAGAGGGGAGGAGTTCATAATTCCTTTCCTTCATTCCTTTCAGGTAAAACTTTTTAATCACCAACTTGATCGCTGAGATTTGGGCACGCAGATCCAACATGCTCAAGAACACAACAACGTACATTTGCAGACAGATGATTCGACTGGTTGGACAAACTTCTAGCAAATTTATTCAACAAAAAAATAAGAACTCTGTAATACAAAGCAGTGCTTCCTTATGCCCTCTCTTCATAGATTGTCTATGAGGGAAGGTGAGCAGTTCATTGTATATGTCTAGAAGGCCTAAATAGGCACATTTATACGGCGTTTTGCAACAACAAAAAAAAGAAGCAAAGATTAAAGAAAGGCCTCATAAAGAAACAGAAGAAATAGAATTGCATTTTGTGTGTGTTTTCTACACTGGCGGTCATCTTGTAAACCCTTTTTTAATTTTCCCCACAACCGACATTAGTTTAGATGTTATGCCTAAACTTGGAGTGTCCCCTGAACAGTATGATTTCTGACCGCTCACATTTGTCCTTTTGTCTTTGTTGGACCGCCTTCTCGCTACGCGCCCATGTTTAATGTCACCAGAACACAAAGTAATGACAGCCAAAACTTCCACAATAACAGGTTGCGAAGTAAACACGGGAAGCAAAATGTTACCGTGTGTTTTCTGAACTGTGTGAGCGCTCGTGTCTTCAGGTGTCAGACACAGAAACATTAGCGCGTCACGGAGAAAAGAGACGAGGTTTAGGTGAGCTGCTCTTTGTTTTTCTGCTGTTTGCCGACATGTTACTGTAGGTCGACATACGACAGGCTCTGTTTGGACAAGTCCACACCTCCCATCACAACACATTCCACCTTTCACGGCTTCACAAAGGAACGGGGACGATGGAGAGAGTGAAAAGAAAAGACAGATTCCAATATCAGCCAGTCATTTGGCTGTTGAGACTTGATAGGATAATGCCCCGCAGACAAACCCTGAGAAATCTGCCTTTAATGAAATATGACATGTGTGCAAATGGGGCGCCGCCTCCCATTCAGCAGCCTGTAATTATATTTCAGAATAAATGTGCTAAATGACTTCTCAAGAAGAAAGAGAGGCCGCTGCTTCACTTTTTCTGGAGCCGAGTGGGCGGGATTAAGTGGTTGACGTGCTGTCCCCTTTAAGGATTTTAACCTCACGCCACTGGCCGGTCCCAGCTGCCCATCGCTGGCTGAGACTCAGTCCTGCAACTTTTTTAATTTGTCAATCTTAGATCAAATGAACAGATGGGGAAACGGCTATGATCGCCCCTCTTGTTGTTGTTGGTTCGCATAGTAAACATGTCAATCTCACAGATCCAGTGTCAGTTCGGAGATTTGTTCAGAAACTCGCCACACTAATAAAAAAATAAAAGAATCTTGATCTTGAACCTGCTGAATAACACGCCAACACGTCTTTTGTTCAGTGTTGTTGAACATTATTGCCTTTATTGATAAAACATGCACGCATTCACTTCTGGTCTTTCTCACTCAATAATCAAACATTGATTTTGACCCAGATTTGATGTTCTCATGCAACCAGAATTTGTTTCTTGCAGCACTAATAAATGTTATTTGCCACAGATCCAAACAAGGTTCATCAAATGAATGAAATGGTGACAACTTTAGTCTGGGCTTCAGATATTTGAATCTGGATTTCATCCTACAAAAACCTTCTTAGTCACATGAGGGGGATAGCTGTTGAAGAATTAATGCCAAAACATGACAGCTGTCTGGGGTCATTAGTTCTGTGTGCAGAACGTTACATTATTGATATAGTTAAGAAGATTTTCCCCCATTAAAAAAGATAAGAGAAACACAAGAATTTGCCAGATTAACAAAAACAAAAAACGAAACAACTTATTCTTCATCCTCTCAGTTTATTGTTTACAACAATCATGTTCGACGTTGTTGTTTTATCGACGTCTCTTTGTGTGTGTTTCTTGATGTGCGTTCAGATCGGCAGACAACAGCAGCAACTACTGCAGCAGCAGCACAAGATAAACATTCTCCAGCAACAGATCCAGGTTAGTGTGCAGTCACGCACACACACACACACACACACACACACACACACACACACACACACACACACACACCCTTCTTCTGTTCATACCTCAGAGTCTTGAGTCGTCTCCTGCCCTCTGCAGACTCCCCCTCGTCTCTTCTCTGATGTGTCCATCTAATGTTTCGTCTTTTGTCCTCCATCTGGATGAACTGAAGTGTCCATTTTCCCTCCTGTTCCATAATTATTGGGTCACGTGTGATCGGAAAACAACAAAAAGACATGAGAGGTCGTGACCTTTTCGTTTAAAGTTTTTGCCTGATTTTGAGAAGGTTCGACAATTACACCACACACAGGCCTCGCACTGTTACGGAGGCATGCGGATACACACACACACACACACACACACACACACACACACAATAACACACAGCGGTGACTCAGTAATTGCCCTGGTTATGGCCGGATCATTCACTTTCTCATTGATCAGTCAGAAATCAATATCCCAGCATCCTCTAGAGGCTTCCTCCGACTCCTTCTCTTCTCCAGTTGTCTATTTATCAACATGTTTCCTCTCCTCACCGCGACATGCACTCCTCAATCGAACGTTTTTATCTTCCTCTCAGCTCTGCTGCTTCTCCGGCCTTTTTGTCTCTTTTTGCAGCTTTCATAAATCCAGCCCATAACAACGGATTGCAACAAAAACCTCGACGAGAAAAAGGAGAACATGAACAATATATATTTTATCTCGACTCATGCTGATAAAAAAAAAAGAAAATGTATATATATATATATATATTCACACTTCTTATTTATCCCTGCTTCTATTTGATTCTTCTTTCCTCTCTCTTTCCTCCATCTGTTTCATCCACCTGATGCTCGTGATCCGTGTGCACTCTATGTGCTTATACACTCGCCGAGAAATTACCACCAGCTGCGAGCCAAATGCTGCTAAATGTGCGCGCTGTGGCTGATGGCCATGTGGGAAGTTAACCAGCTTGTATTTCATCCGTTTATGTTTTTTAAGTGGTTGGATCGCTGCAGAATTAAATCGAGACAATCTGAACCCGCTTGCCGCTCAGACCGGTTGAGTCTCGTCCCGTACCCCGTTTACCCCCCATCGGCCCCGAGCGTTGGATCTCCCTGTGCTCCGGAAGGTGTGATCTCGTTAACGAGAGCTCGTTTCCACCCCCCTCCCCCTCCCACCCCTCCTCCTCCTCCTCCTCCTTGTCTTCTTCTTCTGCCCTTTTTATTACGAGGCCCCACCCTTGGATCTTAATGAAGCTCGGATCGGACTTCATTAGGGCCTCTGAGCTCCAGGGGAGAGCGAGACCATAAAAACCAGCTCCTACTCGGATCCTCTTCCACGCTGTGAAGCATGGATACTCTTGAGAGCAGCATGTTGTCATGTAGAGAGCCTCAGAAGCATCCGCTGTAAAAAAAAATTCAGGTGAAACGTATTCCACCGTATGTTTTTGTTTCACGCCTGGTTTCTGTGATGAATTCAATCCAAAACGGGCAGGATTACTGAAATCTGCTGTTTAGTAAAAGTACGGAAAGAGACGAAAACACAGAATTTGTTTTCATTGTAAAGTTGCGAAACATTATAGGCATCACAGCTGGGTGCGCGTCTTATTATTTTTAAAAACAATGGCATTTCTTGGTGAACAAACCCAGCTTAGTATAAGAAGCATATGGTCTATCTACTGTACAGAGGTTTAGAATTATTGTGGCTAAGCTCCAGGGCTTAGTCACTGGAGTATGGGCTGTTTACGCTGTGTTGGCTTTAAACACACAGGCAGCGCTGCACCGGTCTGTTTCCACTTATCAAATCCAGACCTGAGCTCCTCTCAGGCCAATACTCTGAGGAGCTGACCAAATGCTACTGTTTCAGCTGAAAAGAAGAGGCCTGCAGTGTGGTAAAGCCACTTTTTTTTTTTTTTCTTTTAGAAGTGCCGCTTGTTGTTCATATCTTAATTTGAAACACGAAATGTTGTCCAGATGGAAAAAATAAGAAACCAAAAACAGAAAATAAAAAAAAGTTTTCGCTAGAAAAGTGGAACAGTTGCAACTCCCCGATGTGTTCGGCACACACGCGCCAGCTGTTGCATCATCTCGGCAAATAAAGTTAACCGACCTTCGGTGATTAATTAGCATCGCTTTTATGACTTATTATCATACATTTTGAAAGTTTTATAGATTGGCATCAAACTGAGTCTGATCTGAATCTGATTTATGAACGGAGTCAATGAAGTCCCGGTGGGCAGCTGCGTTCAGCCCATTTCTTTCTCATTCGTCTCATCGTTGCTTCGTTCCCTTCTGTCCGCGGATGGTGTCAGTGTGTTTGTCAGCGATTGTGGCGCGGGGGCTGTAGTTGGGGGGGGGTTCAGTGTAGTTCAAAGTGAAAAAGTTTCCTGTCATGTGGTTTTAAATGGTGTGGAGAGCCAGCAGGGGATGTCCACGGGTTAAAGCAACGCTTCCGAAGGCCCCATTCTGATAGATATGGTTACACACACACACACGTACAGGCACGCATGCACACGCAAAAACATGAACAAACGCACCGAACAGCTGATAAATATACATAAAATGTACATGCAAGCTCACACACATATATATGTATATATATATATATGGCATCTGATATTATCTTAAAGTATAGACAGCTGATGTTACTGCATAAACGCACACATATGGACAGTTTATATATATATATATATATATACATATATATATATATATATATGTATATATATATATATATATACATATGTATATATATATATATATATATTCCCCTGACACGCACACAAAAAAAACACACATGTACACATGACACACGTGCAAAAACAGACATAGAAACACACACACAGACACACACGGTGGTGGTGGTGGGCCCTTTGTGTGCCGTATAGGCAGAGCGGCCCAGCCCAGCCTGGTGGCTGACAGGCATGTGTCTTTGTTAAGTCAGTTCCTATAATGGCTCTCATATGTGGCCCATTTCCTTCGGGCCCACAAAGGCACAGGCCCTAACCGCACCGCCCGGGCCCTAGCTAACGGGCTAATTAATGACTGCAAAGCCGCACTCCTCCTCCTCCTCCTCCTCCCTCTCTCTGTTCTTCGTTTATAACTCCTCCGTCTCCTCCTTCGCCTGCCCCCCCCCACCCACCCCCCCTCTCTCTCTCTCTCTTCGAGTTCTTGTTGTTTTTCTGATTGTTTTTTATACTTTTCAATTTCATCAAGTATCATTTCCCTCTGTGGATGATGTAGTCAACAGCCTGTTCCATAAATACAGTGTGCTGCCCCCTGTTTAAACACCATTAACCCACTGTTTTTTGTTCTTGTGACTAATTAAGGTAAAGATATGGTTTTGACCAACAGTTGAAACAGAACTGGCAGTGCTTGACAAGTTTCCAAATACCAGCCGTTTATAATCGAGAATAATCTCACATTTATCCATAAGTCCCGATAAATGACAAACCACTTTGCAGTGTCCTCCTCGCTGTAAAGTCCTTCAGCAATGCGCTGACGTGGTGAGGTTTTGAATATTCTTGGTTGCTAGACCTGTGTTAAGGCAAACAGGCACAAACACAACAATCCACACACACACAAACAGTACACACACACATGTATAAGAACTAATGGAGCAGGCAAATGGCTGTTAGAAAGACAGCAGCACCTACGTCAGCGTATACAGCTTCAGACACAATGACTCGGAAAGCCATGGAAGGCCCATAACGTCGATTGGACTCACCAGCTATGGAGAATGGCTAACTTTTGACTTTACAATGGCCCTGACTCCAGCGTATTAACCCTTGTGTTAGCCTATAGAAAAATGCTACAAGCATACAGTAATTCTGTGTGCTTCAATTAAGATCACCTCTGGCACTTTCATTGTGCTCACATGGGTGTAGCGAGACGGTGAAACAAACAAACTGAGCAGTGTAATTATTTGTAAGTATATTGTGTTCTTAAAGCTGCGTTAAGCAAAGTCTGACCACAAAGGGACACTACGACAAACTCAAAGAACTCACCCCGGGTTTATCACGAGCTCATCAAGTTGCTATGGCCAACATGTTGTGCTTTAGCTTGTGTTTAAGAAAAAAAGTGTCTTTAGCTAGCTACTTTCTCCGGTAGCCACTTGTTTAACCTTAATTCATCTCACCGCTGTTTCACGCTAAGTAGGTTAGCATGCTTGCTTAGCATCCCTTAGTTCATAATACAAACTGTAGGAGACAGTAGAAGTTCATTAAGGTTGTATTCTTGATGCTAGCAGGAGCTGGATATTTGTAATTTAGTGAACACTGGTTTATTAACCAAAAAGGCGCAATGGAAATTTAGAAGTACACGCTATTTGTGCAGCTAACGGCTTGCGGGTATTGGTTTACAACTTTTGGATCACTCTTCAGGATTTTCGCGTGAACACAAACAAATCAGGGGGCAAATATAATTGTATCGAATTTGGTAAGCAAACAAAATACGGAAAACGCGCAACGGGAGAACTAATCTGAGAGAACCAGTGAGATTTTGTCGGTGCCAAATCGTGCCTCCAGAGATAACTTGTCAATCAAAAAGCTGGCATCATAACGGTTTTGTCCTTGCAAATTGTGTAACCTCATAGAATTTATTAATGCATAATTCACCTGTATGCATTTGCAGATTGTTACCTCAAGTGTCATATGAGCATACCTGCCAAATGCACAACCAGACGACTACATTTCTTTTTTTTCTCTCCCTTCTCCTTCTCCAACACATCACCGTGCAGACACACCACATACGTACCCATTGCCCCCTAACCCCGCTGGCCGACCACAAGAGGACCATTAATTCGGGGGAGTGTGCATGCGCGTGTACACATGTTCCTTGTGACTAGGTGTGTATGTCGATGTGCCTGGTGGGCAGTTAGAGGAAGGGGGCCTTGTGTTTTCTTAGGGGCTGAGCAGAGCGGGGCCTCCGCAGCACCACCTTCCCCAGTCCATTCATCCACCACCCCCACCCCCCATCTCGGTAAAAGAAGATCTTTGTGTGTTTGCGCTAGTGAAGCAGCCCCAGTCGGTCCCAGTGTTCCCAAAGGAATACAATGAATGGGAGCATTTTGTCCCACTCTATAACCCCCCCCTCACTTCTCTCTTCTTCTTCTTCTTCTTTTTTTTTACCATTCAGACAGACAGACTCGTTTTTATTCTCTCTTCATTCCCTTTTCTCCGTGTCACAAGACGTCAGACAGCTTGTGTGTGTGTGTGTGTGTGTGTGTGTGGTAAAAGTACCCTGAACTTCCAGTGTGTGCGTGTGTGTGTGTGTGTGTGTGTGTGTGTGTGTGTGTGTGAGATGAGGGCCTCCTAAGCTATCAGGCTTTTTTGGAGTGTGACCTAAACAACCTTGTCTGAAGAACCGGTCAGGTGATGAACACATGTAACTGCACGCTTAGCGTTAACAATGCTAACTGTGGGTGATACAGACGTGTGGTGCCCAGAAGTGGCACCTCATAAAGATACAAGACGATCACATACACACACTGAACACACTCTTTTCTTCTCAGGCGTCGGCATCACATTTTTAGCCACAAGTTGACTCTCAAGTAAAATTATTTGATTTCACAAAATATTTTCCTTCCAAATAAGCAAACAATAAAATTGTTCCCACAAGGACAGAGCGTGAACACAGAAATACAGGACCAGTCCTTTTAGCAGTTATGTTCATATTGACTAAATTTGCAGTTACATGATTTATATTCAATAAGACTGGAACATATGCAATGAATCACTTTATACAGTGCTTGAGAATCGGTAGCATATGTAGAGAATGAGGATTGAAAAACATGAATTCTCTTTTTTTTTTACATGTAACCATGAAGATCATTTTTCCCTTCCTTTTAATTAACTATGCTGTAATTTCCAAGCGAAGAAATCAAATAAAAAAAAAAAATATTAAGGAGATGTTGAAACTGGACATTTTAATATTGTCACTGAGCGCAATTGTGGCATTTTCGAGAAAGCCTCTGATGTTGAAGTTCTGTTTTGCAGGTGGTTTGCACCAGTTATTTTCATGATACGGATCATGTTTTTTTATTTGTTTAATCGTTTAATTGTTTCATCAATCAAATGTAAAAAAGAACCACAAATCCGCAGAGCCCAAAAGTGACATCTTTAAGGTGCTTGTTTTGTCTGACCAACAGTCCAAAACACTATACAATCAATTTAAAATCATTGAAAAGCAGTAAATCCTCACATTTGAGAAGCTGCAAATGCTTTATGCTTGCTAAATGCTTTACAAGACTTATCAGTCATCATATTAATGTTGATCACTTTTCTGTTGATCTTATCATTGATCGACTTCAGCCCTTCAGCAAACACATGCAAGTCAAGAATGGTCCTGTTCATCTCTCTCTCTCTCTCGCTCTCTCCCTCTCTCTCTCTCTCTCGGTTTATTCATGCTCTTTGAACCTTCGTAAAACAAACCCTCCCTCACACACTCCATAAACATCCCAGAGGACGGCCATCTAATTCAGCCACATAACCCTGCAGCACAAATGCAAGGAAGTAAACACACAACATGCTGATTGTGTAAATTTAGACTCTAATGATGAACTGTCCCAGGAGGACAGAGGGAGAGGTCAGTATGGTTAATGAATTGGTACTAAAGGAGATGAATGGAGGTAAAGAGGGAAATGCAGGGAGAAAGAAAGGTGTCAATGTGTGTGTGTTCATCTGAAAGAGTAAAGAAAAGAGAGGGAGAGACGGGAGCAAGACATGGTTGAATAGAAGACGTGTAATGAGAAGAAATGGTTACGAGAGAATGGGAGAGAAGTAGAAACAAACAAAGAATTGGATAATGGAAAAAAGAGAAGACGCCAAGAAGCCATGGTGAAAGTGTGATTAACTCAAAATTGACAAAATACAGAGGAGTAAGTGAGAGGATCAAACTTAACTTGCAAAAAATAAAGATGAATTGCGAATCACAATGGGACGAAAATGGGACGAAGAGAGGGAAAAGGAAAAGAAATGGGAGGCTGTCAAGAATAGAAACAAATTAATAAACATTCAGAAGTGTTGAGAGATGAGAGAGGAACAGAAATTATTTTCAAAAGAAGAAACAGAGTAGATTAAACAGGATGCAAAAACAATAAAATGCTTCAACGAAAATGGGAGACAATCTTCATAAATATCTGTACCCACAAAGAAATTGAGACGCGGCAAATTGCAACATGAATGCAAAGAATGACTCCTCCCAAAATTCAAATTCCTTCTGCTCTTTTCGGCAAGCATGAATTATGACTGAAGCGAAGATCAACAAAAAGAAATCCAAATACATTGAGAGATATATAAGTATACTATTTTTTCCAAATGGTCGGAAAAAACACCTCATTTGCATTTTATTTTTTTCAGACAGGAACTTAACGAGCGAGAAGAAAGAAAAAAGGAAAGAAAAAAGGAAGCAAAGAAAGAGAGCGAGGGAGAGACAAGAAAAGGAGATACGAGAGTGGGGGGTGGGGGGGTGGGGGGGGACAAACAATCTTTACGAGACAGAAAAAATTAAAGTTGAGATAAAGGGAGAGATGGAAGGGAAGAGAGTGAGACAGTCCAGTGGTTAAGTACAGCCAGCCCTAATAGATTCCCGCAGGCTCATCTTTGATAGTTGGAGCCCTCAGCGCTTTAACTCAGTCGAACCCGCAGTTTTTAAGAGTCTTTCAAGTCGACATGAAAGGCAGCTGTTAGCCTCTCTGTTGTTTTAAAGGCATTTTGTTTCACATTTTTACACTTGTCTCTCAAGAGCGTGCGTCTTTATTTGTTGTTCGGTTTCACGTTCTTTAACTCTGTCAATTCAAGCCATGCTCATCGTTTCTTTTCTTGAAGTTTATGGTTTTGTCTTTTTGCTGTTTTTTATTTCAGCAGTCGTTTCCCTTTTATAAGTGTATTAATTTCTTTTCCCTTTTTATTTTTCCATCATTCTTTCTTTCTTCTGAGCTTCTTCCCTTGACTTTATTTTTTTTATTAAGTCTTTCGTGTTCTTTCTTCCTCCATCTTCTCTTTTTTTCCTTTTTATCACATAACAGTCCTTCCTTTCCTTTCCATTACCACATTTGTCTTCACAATGTTTTTCTGTTTTCATCTTTCTGCATCAAACGTATATATATAAGAGTTGTTGTGTGTTCTTCGAGGTCTTTTTTGCTCACTCTCTCTCCCTGTCTTAGACCATGTCTCTCTACCTTGTCTCGCAGGTCCAGGGTCACATGCCTCCTCTGATGATCCCAGTGTTCCCTCACGACCAGCGGTCTCTGGCTGCCGCCGCCGCCGCACAGCAGGGCTTCCTCTTCCCCCCGGGCTTGTCCTACAAGCCAGGTATACAAACTAAATGAACTACTTGCCCACGCTGGAGAATGTTAAGGAAATATATGTCTTCTGGATAAACATTCACTCCCCCCTCACACAAAAGCTACACGACTCGGACAGTTCTCGTTAACTAAAAAGGAAACAGCTAGTCACAGTATTTCTCTCTCCCTCTCTCCCTGCACACACACACACACACACACCCACACACACACACACAGAAACACAAACACTGGAATCCCAGTCTATGTTAATGAGGTGTGTCAGGTGAGGAATGTTCTGGAAATGAGCGGAGAGATTTACAAGCTCTGCTTGTTCGCGTCGGGAACAATACATTGGACACAGCGAGGACTGGAATGTCTCTTTTATGGCGTGCTGAAAGCATGTCAGTTGCACAACACATCTGCAACATGAATTTTCACACTTTCTCACACTCGCACACACTCTCTAGCATGTTCTCCTGGTACGCGCCGACCCGACAACGACGTGCACGTAAGGAAGATGCAGACAGACAAAACACACTGAAAGGATTGCATGCATTGCTGCACGTTCTCAGCGATCCACACGTTTTTTTTTTTTGCAACAAACAGGTGGAACAGAACACTTGAAGACACACACACACACACGTGCAGAAAGACACTTCAAGTACAGTCCTTCTTATTGTGGGATTCACAGCACCACCTGCTTTCTTCCTCTTTCCTCGTCCTTCACACATTCCTCCCTCCCCTGCATTCCTCCAGGTGCTCGCCTGACGCCACGCACCGCCGACCCTCCATGCTTCATACGGAATAATACATGTTTATTCCTACTGCGCGAGCATACACTCCCACAAGGCCGCAAAGAGCGGCAGGAATGAAGAAAGGGATTAAAAAGCCATTATTCTACACTCTCCTTCTGACTTCGGTCTGTTTTCAACAAAGGCTCGGACATGGAAAGCCTTTTAGGGACAAACAGCGGGGGTTATGAACGGTACTCGTACATGCATTCATGAGTGCATCCCAATGAGGCAGCGCTGGACTAGAACTCGGATCGCCCGAGTCTCCGGCACCCGTGTGTACCGACAACGACCGTTATTAACCTTTGAATGAAACACTCGTGACCCTTTGTGTTTCATTTTTGCCATGAATAAAAACATGAGAGCAAGAAAGGAACGGGGCGAGACGTACAGAGGCTGGCCGACGGTAAAGAGACGGTTACTTCTTGTGCAGTAATCGGCATTCCCTACTTCTCTCTAAAATGTTTTGTTTTGTTTTTTTCAACAGGTGAGAATTACCCCATGCAGTTCATTCCATCTACAATGGCAGCTGCAGCGGCGTCTGGACTCAGCCCATTACAACTACAGGTAAGTTACACACAGGATATGACGTCTTCTTTTTTGTTTTTGAAAAAAAAAAAAAACTTTTCACATTTGGCCATGACTAACACCTCAAATTGCCTTTGTACTTATACCTAAATTACCTTTACTTTAACTCGCTTGAACCTAAACTAAATGAAATGTGTTCAAGTTGTTATCCTTTCGTAGTGTTATATGAAAGCGGTTACATCATTGTGGAGTTGGCAACGATGTCAAAGTAAAGACCAGCAAAGCAAACTTAAGAAGTGCCTCTTCAATATCTATGATGATAAGTCAAGTGAGTGTTTCACAACCAGATAAACAACTGTCGCAGAAAGTTTCCGAGCTGCAGCAGGAACAAAGACACATCTATAAGGGTGAGGGTTCGTACACTGAGAAAGTAGATATGTGTCTAATCCTGAGGGTGTAACCAGCCGACCAGAACCCAAGACAATTGTGCATAAGTGAGTAGATAAATAGAAAAGACAGTATAGATAAGGAACATTGGCAAACTAACAGAAACTTCCACTTGCGCTAACCTCGGCCCGAGTTCAAGTGTATAAAAACGCCAGCAAGATTTTCATAGAATAAAAACACTTTAAACCACTAAAACTTTAATGCTTTATATATCCATTGCAACTCAACTACACAATTGTGATTTAATATATACCTGATGCTGTAAACCTTTTCTAATTTGTATTTGAGATCTAGAGGCCAAGGCTATTATCAAAGATTTAATGTGAGGAAAAAAACATCAGTAACGCAAAAAAAAAGAACTAAAAGTGCACTCAGTGCAGACCTCTGCTAGGTGTGTAATGTTTGATTGAACTAATACAAACCACAACTGCCCCCCTTCTAGACCGCAAGGGTATCAGGTGTGTTTTTCACTCGCACGTCTCACACAAGATAAGCTGTCATTTTAATTAATGCAACCAGCTCTTTGCATTTGAACTGCAGTCGAATATGCCACCTTGACTGTTGACAGTCCTGCTTTATGTATCGTTCCTTTAGCTGTTAGCCCCGTTAGCTGTTAGCTCCGTTAGCCAAACACACCGCAGGACTCTGCAGCCCACTAGCTGCTAGCAGCTAACAAGCGTTCTTCCTATCGACACGCGCTCCGTTGTAGTCAACGCTCAGTTTGTCATTACTAACTAAAAGTCAACACATTATCGTTTCGGGACGGCGTTAGTCTCATGCCCCGTTTTAAACGTCCACCGCTGTAATGTTCGATTGAAGAGTCCAAACTGAGGCAGTTGTTGATGACTTGTGTCCACCACCAGCAGGTTATGAGTAGTGAGCAGTCAGCAGTCGATGATGGCCTAAAACAGTCAATAAAATATGTTTACAAAAAAGTGTGAATCACTGCAACCACGAAAGGTTCTTGAGGATACAATCATAAATAAGCACAAAACATAATAGGAGGATTTGTCCAGCAGTAAAGGAGATTAGCAGCGGACAGACAGATGCACAAAAACACAACCGAATGCATAATCTCCTGGCAGAGACCATGTTTTGCTATTTTGCATGAGATAGCTGTCATGACTGCAAAAATAGAAAATTTAAAGGAAGGAATGTCACCCTGAGGGATTTTGAAGTGGAGGTGCAGATGTGTTATCACAAAAAAACCATAAAAATAAAACTGAAAGTTACTAGTAAAATGATAATTTGCATGCCTTCATTATAATTTCCTGCCTTTGGTTCTTTGTACAACCAACCAATAGTCTCAGCTGCTCCATGTTGCAGTATATGTTCATAACTGCCCCCAGAAAAAAGCCATAGGGCAAAATGACGATAACAAATTCAAATGGAGATTTAACTTTTCTTTTTAAACAACATGATGCTTTAAAGATGAAGCTCTATAGGGCGACGCTAACATGCTAGCCCACTTATCTGCTGCCTGTCAGCTGTGACAGACAAAAGCTGTTATGATGAATCACAGAGGAATTCCGCCCCACCAGCACAACACCTGGCCCAAGCAATTCATCAAATATTTTATTGCTGCTTGACACCTGTGGTAGGAGAATAGCACTTATCCATAATGGTTATCATAGAACATATTTGCAAAGGGAAAGAAATCAGCGAAACAAAAAAAAAAAAAAGAAAAGAGAAATGAAATGAAATCGCTGAGGCGGTTTGGAATTACACAACGCGACCCTGTCACCCCTGCTGCTGTATCTGCTATCAGTGAAAAGAACAAAAGCCCTCAAAAGCTTTTTCACTGGCAAACAATATTGATTCATCATGTCAGTCATTACCATAGAATGGCTTTTGGAAGCTACAAGAATCCTTATCTCAATTTATTCAATTTGTATTGTGGTTTTCGCTTATCGAGGCCCTCATTAGCCGCTATTGACTTAGCGAAGCGGCGTGCTGTGCCAATGGGATCGGAGCTGCAGCCTTTCTCCACTCCTGGCTTTGAAATGATCAAAAGAGTCTCTTACCTCTCACACGAGTGAGAGGTAAGAGGATGAATGATGTCGGAGATGCATACTCATTCACATCTAAACACTGCCTCAGACGTGGAGAATGAGAGGCAGAGGGGGAACCTGAATGAAAGAGGAAGCCTCTCATCAAGGCGGTGGCTGAAATCAAGTCGTAGACCGGGAGAAGGAGGAAGACAGGGAGCGTGGGGAAGTGTTCGAGATAGGGAGAGGGAAAAAAAAAAAGGGTGATTATCT
>JACSYO010000490.1:22500-27500 GCA_016806645.1 Ophiodon elongatus | reverse complement strand
CCTCCCTGATAAATACTCGCCAGCTCAAACAAACCTTCCATTTGTGTGTGACACTCCTGTCAACTTCAGAATTAGGTGTGTGTGAGCTTTGTGTGTGTTTGGCTCAGACACACACCGGTCGAACCTCAGAAGATGCGAGAAATACCAGTGGGAGGATGTAGACCATAAAAAACACACACACACACACAACAGCATCGAGGATTTGGGGGGTCACAGGAGATGAGAGGGGAGAGAATGAAAAAGGAAAGCCACTGACTAGCTGCTGGCAAGCGATGTTAATAGCCTGTCGGTTTCTCCTTCTCCTTGCAGCAGCTGTATGCCGCCCAGCTGGCAAGCATGCAGATCTCCCCGGGAGCCAAGATGGCTACCCTCCCGCAGGCTCCCAACTCCTCTGGTCCCCTCTCCCCCTCCGCCCTGAAGAGCGAGAAGCGAGCATCCAGTCCCGTGGCGCACATCAAGGTGAGTCCATGTTGTAAAATGGTTTACGCTGCACGGCAGGGTTGTTGAAATGATTCAACAGGATTTACAAGAGCCAGGTGGACACATTCGTGACTGATGATATTGCGGTTCAGGATGGACCAGGAAGCCGTAGGCAAAGAGAACAACACCATGTTGTCAAGCAACTGGGAATTGAGGAGCGTATAAGGGAGACGTATGGGAAAAGAAACCGTGTCTCTATGGTGTACAACAAGCAACATAACAAGTGAAAGGAAAGAGTGAGTTCAGAAGAAGGAAAACTCCCAAGAATAAAACAGTTCAAGCTAAAGTGAGAGGCTGGAAATTTGGAAGTTGTTGAAGCAACAAGCCGCCCGCGTGGCTCTGTACTCTTCACCGACGATTAGAAACAGCTTATCTGAAAAGTCACACACCGATTGACGCACACAAACAGACGCACACGCTCGCAAAATGACACTGGCGCTGGCTGCTGTTTGGCAGCGGCCCAGACCCTCCGCTGGAGCGGGCGTACGCCTCATCTTTACTCGACGACGAGGCGGTAATGGGAGCCACATGTGCATGCGTGTGTGTGTGTGTGTGTGTGTGTGTGTGTGTGTGTGTGTGTGTGTGTGTGTGTGTGTGTGTGTGGGTGGGGGGCACAGCTGCAGCCGGCGTCACAATAGACCGGCGTCAGAGCTCAAACAGTAGTGCCTTGCCCTCCGAACTCCCCACCCTGCGCTAACCCCCACGCACGCTCATACCCGCCAACCCCCCCCAACCCCCCCCCCTCCAACTTTGGCATGCCACCCGCAGCCTAGTCCCTCCCCACCCGCCAAGCCAGTCCTAAACTCCTCTCCCTCTCAACACTTCCCTCAGCGGAAGCTCAGCCCCAAATTAGATCCACGTTCATTAAGCGTTCGCTGCCAACACAAGAGCCGCAGTTAGGCCGCGTTGACGTGCGTTACACCGCATTTCCTCTTTTTTTTCCAAGAGAAATCCTTCTGTGGATCATCAGTGTGGTCGGGAGCCTTTGTCTAGGAATAGAGGAATCTGCACAAAGGTGCCCTTGTTTAGATGAGAAGATACACCGCAACCTTTTCCTCCCCCCGTCCTGTCAAGGTCACGGAGGTTAGCGGTGGAATTCATTTATTGAAGGGCAAAAAAAAGCTGGTGGGGACGACTGATCAGTGAGTCGCAGCATCACTTAAGCACTTTAAGGGATACTTTGGACAAAATTGAAAATCAGCAGCTGTGGTCTTCTTAAATTGAGTCAATTACACTTCCAATGGGGAACCCATTTCCACAGCAGAAACATGCAGTTCCACCAAAATATTGTATCTGTGTTGCACTAAAGTTATACCATCCGATGCTTCCAGTATATTTAGCAAGAGCAATATTGGTAAACTAACGATTCCTTGGAACATACTGTGACTATGAATTTGAAAAGTAGACTTTTGGAAGAACTTGAAACCTACATTGTTTATATCCCTCTTTGTTTAATAGGAGGATTCCTTGCTACGTTTCTTGGTGAATTAGTTACAGAATGTTGATCAGTGCATGCATGTGTGTCCTTGTGCACGTACGCAAGATACTAACAAATTGATGAGCACTCTTAAAAAGATCGCTTCATAGCGCTGCTAGTGGTAAAAAAAAAAAAAACACAGGGTACAAGCAATCTTTAGTGACATACTGAATTATTAGCAGGACAACATATTAATACCACACACACACACACACACACACACACACACACACACACACACACACACACACACACACACATGTGATAATATTGTGTAAATAATATAATAATACTGCTCCACCCCAGTTCACTTGTATTTTGAGGTTAATTAATTTGCCAAAAAATAAACAAAACGCACAATAAACAAAGTTAAAGATGAATTTGTCTGATAGCATTATTATTATTATTATTATTATTATTATTATTATCTTTTAATTTTCTTCTCTTCGTTATTTTTGAATTCTTTTGACCGCCGTAGTCATGTGACCATGTGATGTGGTGACAGCCCTGACTCTGATACAGATCCTGATATATTAAAACACCGTTCTTCTCACAGGAGGAAGCATCAACACAGCCGTTGAACCTCTCAGCCAGACCCAAGACGGCCGAGCCCCTTCGCTCCCCGACGTCCCCGACGCACGGCCTGTACTCCGGGAGCAAGTCCAGCCCGACAGGCGTGGGCAAGGGCCGCATCCCGAGCCCCATCGCCAACATGGGCAGGAACAGCTCTCTGGGTAGGTAACCCACACAGACACCTTCACGCCGGGTACACGGGACGGACCACCTGGAATGAATAAATGAGAATCACGCGGCCTGAAAGCTGCTTCACGGCGCCAAGAAAATATTCTGAGGGGGAAACGCGCGCACGCGTTCCAACGATGTCTGACACCCTGACAAACACCCTGGCGCTGTTCACATCTGTACTTGTACGTCCATCCAGAGCAAACATGTCCTCGCTCACGGTGTCAAAACTGTGTCTTCCCCTCAACCGGAAAAACAAAAACATCACCCACCCAAACATTTCCCTCCTCCTCCTCCGCCACACACAGACAAGCCGAGCAGCGACGCATGCGTCTGATAGACTGCAGACACCTCAACCCCACGAGGAGACCAGTGTGTGTGTGTGTGTGCGTGTGCGTGTGCGTGTGTGTGTGTGCGTGCGTGTGTGTGTGTGTGTGTGTGTGTGTGTGTGTGTGTGTGTGTTTTACAGGAGTCCAAAGCCCTGTATTTAGCCCCAATGAAAACCCCAGCAGCGGAAGCAGTGAAACCCAGCACACGTTATTTGGTTTTTAAGAGCTTCCTCACATCATTGTCTGCCCGCGCTAGACCTTTTATGCCCCTACCTCTGCTATCTGTTATTAAGGCCAATCTAAACCCTCTCATTATAACCCCCCTAGAAAACAATTTCGCCAGCTCCTCTGGAGTGGCTTTGAGGACGCGACGCTTGTGTTCCCTGCGAGGTTATTTTTTGCCCATTCTAACGGCCACCCAAGCATACAGTGCTTCCTACTCGTCTGCTAATTAAACGAGGAGGGCGACGGAAACTTTTGCATGCTTCTGTTTATTTATTTATTTTCGTATTCTTCAAATGGGCATCGGCTTCAAAAGTGTGAAGTGCGGCGCACAAACAAGGGGGAGGAGGTTCTGTCGTGTTTAGACACAAGCGGACCGGAAAAAAAAAAACAACGTTGGCGACATTTGGAACCCAATAAGAGTTTGGAAAAAATCCAAACTTCATAGAGATGTTCAAGCATCATTTCTTGGGAATTTTTGTACGCAGCCGTTTGGAATTTTTGGTTCTCAGCTCTTAACGTTTCTTTTTTCAAGACTTGATAGTGATCATGGATCAGCATGAAATCACACAAATGAGCAGAAATTGGGTTTTTCAAGGGTTAGAGGTGTGGTTTAACAGCATGCGACTCAAAACCCTCTGGTTTGTTAAAGGGGACACATTAATAAACTATTTCCTTCCACAGTTGGAATAATTTTTGTCATTTCACATGAGAGTTCATTATTTGTGGGTTTCCCTGTCCTCTTCTCTCTAGTTTGATGTGGCTTTGTTGGGAAAAACAGAACTTATGAATCAGAATCTGAAGACAGTTGGGTTTTTTTGCTCATGTTGCTAAGATGTTTTCAATTACATCTGATATAATAAACTACTTATGAGGAAGACTTATGAGGAAGTTTTTTGAGTTAATAGATATAGCTAAGACAGTTTTTTTTTCTTTCTTATGTCATTAATATTGGATGTTGATGAAAAAAAGATTACTGTCATTGTTGAAATAAGACAGAAATGAACGCTGAGCTCTTGTTTTGAGACCACGCGCTCTTTGCTTCCCCGTCCCGCCGGTCAAAGTAACAGACAGTCTCCCCCCCCCCCCCCCCCCCCCCTCTTAGACATCCTCTCCAGCCTCAACTCCACGGCGCTCTTCGGGGACCAGGACGCCGTGATGAAGGCCATCCAGGAGGCCAGGAGCATGAGGGAGCAGATCCAGAGGGAGCAGCTCCACCACCACCAGCAGCATCAGCAGCACCCGGGACACCACAGCCTGGAGGCCAAGCTGTCCGCCCTCAGCAGCATGACCCTCAACAACGGCAACAAGGTTAGCGGCACAGACGGCTCACGTGTGGCCCACGTGAGGAGATTCACATGCTGGGAATGCAGTTTTCAAAAGGGGTTTTCGTTCATGTGAAGGAAGAATTCTGATTGTAATTACACACACACACACACACACACCTAAAGTACACACATGCAAAGACACACGAACTGTACAGTTCATGTGACACACAGGCAGCAGGGGGAAGTGAATAGTACTGTTGTGAGGTACAATCTGGAGACACACGAGTATTTCTATTTCATGCAACTTTGTTTCTTTGTCTTTTTCCTCCACTATTCCTCATCTATTGTTACTTTTTATTTAGCAGATTCAAGTTTTATATACAACATATATGATCAGCTTCGGTGCGACACCCGATGTTTTTTCATGCACTAAATACACATTTAGGTGATTATTTTACTACAATGTGTGTACTTACGTCTGTA
>JACSYO010000490.1:0-17500 GCA_016806645.1 Ophiodon elongatus | reverse complement strand
GCAGGCCGTGCTGGCGGTGGGCGAGTTGTAACTGTGGTAATGAGCTCAGTACGGTGTGGATTAAAAAAGAAAACCCCAGTGATGTTTAGAGCGTTAGCAACTGCGGGGTGACACAAAAGAGTCGGGTGTCTCTCTTAAATTAAGAAGTATAGGTTCAGCAGTAATATTGGGCCTTCGACCCAGTTGACGCAACGGCGTGTTAAAAACACGCAGATGTGATTTGTTTCTCCCGTGCTTGTTTTTGAAGTGAATGTTACGCACCGCTTCCCTTCTGTTTGTGTCATTTAACTTGATATATTTAATTAGCTTGATATATTTAATTAGCTGTTTGGTTATAATTTACCTTTGCCCCTGCACTTCTGTGTTTAATTAATTTAGTCCTTCATTTCGTCAACTTGTCTGCTTTGAATTGCTACTTTTGTTTGCTCCGATTCAGGCCTGTGTTAAATAGTAATGTAATATCAAGTACAGTACGTGATGGGTGGGTTTTACTGTCTGAAAGCCATTCAAGATACACAAAACAGTCTATCCTGAATAAGCTTCGCTGCCACTGCCAAAACAACGGGACTCGAAAGCCTTGACTTTTTTTCACCACAAAAATCCCTCCGCTATGAAGACAAAAGCCTTTCGAGGAGCACAATCCAATTGTCTACACAATACAAATGGGAGACTCATGAAAGAAAATGTAAAAATAAAAAAAAAAGTCTATAATGCTGCTCCAAAAGGCAGCAGTCCAGTATCAAACCAGCGGGCGCGCGGGCCAAACCTATTTCAATCTTGACTAAACAAAGCAAAGACAGCTCCTTATTGCATTCACCACAAGAACTTTCAAGTAGACCAAAAGTAGACCAACCGCATGGAATATTTGCAAATTTTGACCCAGATCTGCTGTTAATCTGTATTTTGGATCAGTCCTGCTCTATTGGTGCTGTCCTAGTCCATTTTCCAGAGCCCTAACTCTACTGTGCATTAGTTTTCCATCCTCTCCTCCCATTTTTTTAGGTCTCTAACTACTTAACTTATGCTCTGCGGTGCATCTGATAGCGGCACAGAGCGAAGCCGTCGTGTTTAGCATCTTTTCAAGAACCATAAATTCAATTTTCTCCCAACTTCTAATGTTTAGAGCACCAAACTAAAACTTCCAGACGTCTGAGCAACAATATCGTGATCAATGGCCGCGTTCCCCTTTGCGTGCTATTGTTTAGCACTACGAGCTTAAAACATGTCAGAGGGGCTCAAGCCTTCTTTCTTGTTTCTGGTCTAGTTTTCCACTTTCTATCTCCCTCTGTCCCTCCCTCTGTCTCTCTTTTCTTTAGTCCTTTGTTAGGCGGTTGCTTCCTGCGGTGAGCATGGCACTGCCCAGGCACATGTTCTGTGGTGGGCCTGATTACAGCCCTGCCGTAGTGCTGACATTGGCCCGCGTCGACTCCTCATCTATAAACACACACACACACGCGCGCATACACACACATATATGTACACATACGCGCCGGCCCCTAAGTTCCACCAACTCTGCCAGCGGCTACCGCGGCATGACTTCACCCGGCAACCATTCCTTGCGTCAAACAAAATGCCTCTGTCACCAGAAAAAGGAGGAGAGCCGAGAGGGAGGGAGGCAAGGAGGGAGGGAGGGAAGGGGATAAGAGAGGAGAGGAGAGGAGGAGTGTAGATGTGCGGTAGCTGTGTGGAGGGTTCGATGTTTTCCACCACAGTTTGGGAGCGTGGTGGGGTAATTTTAGCTGGAAGGCCCCAAGGCAGGCTGCTTGTAGAAGTTACATGTCTCAGAAGTGGAGTGGCAGGCAGAAGGCAGAATCAGAGAGAGCGCATGATGATGGGAGGCCGGGGAAGACACTGTTGATTAGCGCGGCCCTGAAGGGGCTATGACTGAGCTTATGGCACGATCATGACTCGTTACCCTCAGATACTGTCAAATAAAAGCTATGAAGCTGCATCGAAATAAACCGCCCTCTTCTGGGCGCTGTGCTGGACTTTCCTCCGTGCCAACTCAAGCCGGCAATTTGTTCTATTGTCATTACCATCAGAGTCATCCCCAGTGACCCAACTTTAAAGATGTCAGGCACACACAGGGACTTGATCTGGACATTAGATAGTAAGAACTGCATCGGAATTGAAACTTTCTTCGGGGGCAGCTCGTGTCTCGTTTCTGTATATGCTGCAGCTGCAGCGTCTTTATTTGCAGCTGGCTTGGAATAACCGGTTATATGTTTTTGTTGCAGGAGCGGCTGCACTATGAGACGCTGAGCCAGCACCTGGGGAAGCTCGGGGAGGACGCTGGGAAGATGGTCCATCGAGTCATCGATCTGACGAGACCAGAAGATCTGGATGGTGAGCACCACCTAAATCCTCTTTTCCTCTTTTTCCGGGTCTCCTCTTTTGGTTTTGTTTCACTTACTTTTCTGATTCTTACACTCCTCATTTATGCTAGCTCATAATCCTAATAATTCAGAAATGTATGCAGATGCAGAAAGGACATGGTAGATAAAAGGAAGGCTAGAGGGGTATCCAAGGAAAGAGTTGCTGGAGCTCTCAGAAGCAGAGTCTCAGTTAGAAGCAGTCACATCCTGTTCAGACTAAATTGATACCAGTGACCCATAACTCTGTGGGCCCCACATGGAAGAGGCCCCGCTTCTGGTGCTCTGCCATCTCAGAAATCCACAATAAAGTAGAAAGCATCTTCCAGAAAGCCAGAACATGCAGGTATTCAGGGAACACAAATATTTATTGTGCTCCTCGGGATGCTACGGAGAAGGACACCCTCAACGGCTAAACAGAGCGTTCAATGTCAACATTTTACGCTCTTGAACAATTTCATACTGTTATTTCCCCGCAAGTACATGACAAGAGGCTGAATTCTCCTCCTTTTTTTTCCCCCTGCAACGAGTGTTTGTGACACAAGATCCCACCCAGTACAAGTATGCAAACAAGAGCAGGCGAAGACAGGCAGCAAGTCTGTGGTTGTTAATGGTTTAAAGTTTACTGCAAATAAGAAATTCTCAATTTTCTAACGAACGATAGCAAGACTTCTTTAACTGCGTAGTACAACAGTTACTGTTGCATAGAATACTACCTCTGAATGAAGTCTAAAGACACTGACTTGGTGTTCAAGTTTTTTTTCCTCCCACCTGTTACTCATAAAACACCACTGTTTACAGGCGATGAGGAGCGCTCATTGTGGTTTAGTTTAGAAACGGAGCACTAAACACAGCAGCATAGGCCCTGAGATACCATCAGGCGGAAGCAAACTGACTACGGTGTGTATAGCTCGTGTGTGTTTGTGTGAGCATGTTGAGGGCATCCCAGCAAGACCCCCATCACACTTTTTGTTAAACTTATGTTATACATCCTCTCCCAAGGATCAAGGGCTGAAGAAACAAACAGGAAGGGCTCATCCATATCCGTGCAATGTCCCGTAATTTTCAAGCGTGAAAGTATGACAGATGAACGTGTCAAAGAAGAGCACGGAGAGAATGTTATTCCTTTTTTGTGTCACTGCAGGGAGCAGCATCACGGAGGCGAGGGTGTTCAGGGAGGCGCGGGGCAGGAACAACGCCGAGCCCCACATCAAGAGGCCCATGAACGCCTTCATGGTGTGGGCCAAAGACGAGAGGAGGAAGATCCTGCAGACCTTCCCCGACATGCACAACTCCAACATCAGCAAGATCCTCGGTGAGATATTACAGATGTGTCTTTTAAAGGAGGGAGAGCGTTCAACACCAACCCGAAAACTCCCACGAATCCCGGGCTTGAACCTTCTCTGCTATATTCTGCTTTTTGGAGGATTGTACTCATTTGTATCTCATTGTGAGAATATTTGGTTCACATGTAATTGGGGTGAACTATTTTTGGTTTTCATCCCACCCCACAAAAACATGTATAATTGTTTGTGCTGAATATTAGAAAATGGGAGGAATAGCATGAAAAAAGAAATTACTTCTTTGTAGTAACTTAGAGAGACGTTGAGCATTCTTCTCAGTATTCCATTGATCAATCGAGTGATCAGATAAAAAAATACTTTTGCTTTATTAAGGAGCAGTAGTAAATATACAAAATAGAAAATAAGATGTCGTAACTAATTGGTTTCCTTTTTAGAAAAATCTCCATTTTAATTTCTTAAATTGCACACGATAACTCGCGTTTCCCGAGGAATCGCTTCAGCCCTAGATTGAACGAAACACGACGCCCCACATGACAATGTTCGGGCGGACTTATAGATATAACACTAGAACTTTTGCTGCATTGATTTGCCGGTGCAGTCAGAGAGACTGAGGGGAAATGACACATTTTGAAGATATCTTTTGAAAACTTTAAAGAGAAACTCATTTACTATTGTACTAACTACGAGAATCAGTTTATTTTCCTAGCGAACTCATCATATTTTGAATGCGTCGGGACATGAAAATAAGTTTAAACCAATCTATTGAGGAATATGTTTATTTTATTTATTTTAAGAATTTGTATGGCATCAACACCTTAGAGTCACACACAAGTCATCAGCAAAAAGTATTTGCGGCCACAACAGTGGTTATCAGTGGAAAGACGCGGTGTAGTTGACGGTTGATGGTCCTCCAACCTGGACATTTTTCTTCTCGTCAGCCTCTCCGCTCATTTTGTTGCCGTGCCTTTATATTCTACAGTTCACAGGGTCTATTACGAGCAGGCTACGGACTATAAGAAGGACTAGTGTGCTTTTAAACCTTGAACACTTCACACACAGAGCTCCACTATGTAAGCCTGACTAGTGTGATGGATGCATTCAGCTATAATGTAGCCGTGTTGATACTAACTTCCTCAACACAGATCGCCATTCACACGGCGCTGAGCACAGCGGTTGTTTCGTGAAATGTTCTGAAGACCACCACTGTCCGATGCAGGGCTGGAGTCAGCTCCAGGTTCTGCTGAATGCTCGTCCTGAGCAGCATTAACAAATTGCTTTTTTTCTTAAGTGGCTCTGTGCTCCTGACTCGGAACTGTGAATGGGCTCTGATAAAAGGGAGTTTTGTGTTTGACAAAATGCTTCCGCCATGTATTTGATGTGTAATTTGTGCAAAGGTTTCACCGACAGAATCCTAATTTAAGTCAGATATGTATTTCCTTATTATAAAGAATAGTCTCGTTGAAACTATTCGATTGAAAGTGATGTTTGTAGGCAGGTATTAACGGTAAGATCCTGTTTGCTGGAAGCCTTTAGAAATGATTTCACAATAATTTATCAAGCCTCTGTGGCAATATAGGAGCAAAAAGCAGAACTTAAAGTGCACAATTGTGTACGTGACTGCATGTGTACAATGCATGTCTCTCCAACGTAATAACACAGCTGGACTTTGGGGAGTGGGTGGCAGGCTTTAAAAAAAAAAAAGAAAAACACTGTTTCCTGTGTAACAAAAGTACAAGACTAGTTTGTGATAAACCTTAATAAACATAGAAGCGAGGCGGACTGTGTATAATCAGAGTGCTTTGCAGATGTGCTGCGTTCCTGCGGTAATGGCCCTGTCCACTTGTTCAGAAGGTCCTCTCACCGGGGGAAATAAGAAGTACACAATGTGTCATTCTTCTTGAGCCAAGAGGGAGTCTTATCCACTCCTGAACAGCCTCCTTGGTTAAAGACCTGATGGTGTCTGTTCATATGACAACATCCAACCTTAAAAAACCCCACCAGAAACACTGATGTTTTTATGGCTGAACCAAGGCTCTTTTGTATGATTGATTTAATGTGCAGGTGACGTGACAGTATGTTAGCATTGTCTGATCACTGATCACTGATCAGTGCTCATTACATCTATTTTACCAAAATCTCTGCTCAACCAGTATCATTGAAATAGTGTAGAATAGTGTTGATTCCTTTTTTTGTCACTCCCTAAATTCCTTAAATGTAAGGGTGTTTAAAACTCCCTAAAATTCCAAATTTTTGACACTTTGTAATGTTGATTTCCTAAAATACATATATGTTTTATGACGAAGCTAAGTAAAACTAAAACAAAACGAGAAAGGTGCACTAGATAGTGTAGACAGACATTCTGATGTGCATGAGGGTTCTGTATCTTTAAGAGCTTTAAAGATGAATAAAATAACTTTTAAATCGATCCTATAGGAAACAGGCAGCCAGTGTCGAGAGGCGAGCACTGGAGTGACATGTTGTCTTCTTCTTGTTATTGTCAGTACTCTTGCTGCTGCATTTTGTACGAGTTGAAGTTTGTTCATTGAGGACGTAAGCAGGCCAGTGAGCAGGGCTTAACAGTAATCCAGCCGTGAGAAGATAAAGACGTGGGTCAGTTTTGTTGTTGCATCCTTAATTGACAGACAGGATCTGATTCTTGAGATATTTCTAAAATGGAATGTGTGATATATTTTTTAAATTAGGGTCTGAGTCAAGAGTAACCCCTAGACTTTGAAATGCTGGCTTGACTCGTGAGGCAACATTACCTAGATGACTCAAGGTTTTCTTTCTTTTCACATATAATATATAATATATATAATAAAAAAAAAGGTCAATTTTATCATTTAACTTGAGTTGCTGTGAGGTCAGCGGCGTGTTTACTGGTAGTTCCCTAAGAGGTTAGCGCTTATCCAAACACACAGTCCAAAACACTAAAAGTGAGCAAAATATGTTCACCCTTCTGTGTCCCTGGGAGCGGAGTAGCAGCTGGGGGTCGTGATGCACTGAGAGTCAGCAGGCGGTCAATTGCCCGTCTGATATGAGTAATAAAAGGTGTTTTGAGAAAGTGCGAGTCACCGCAACCATGACAGATCCTTAAGCATGCGGCCATAGCGGGTCACCCAAAATATTACGCAGATTGCTGCAGCAAATTGCGAGATTACCTGTGGACAGACGCAGAGGTGCACACTCACTCACTCACTCACTCACGAGCAATCGCATGATCCTCCTCAACGGAGACGACAGACAACTAAAAGGTCTTTTTCCTCCAGGCTCTCGCTGGAAAGGCATGACCAACCAGGAGAAGCAGCCGTACTACGAGGAGCAGGCCCGCCTGAGCAAGATCCACCTGGAGAAATACCCCAACTACAAGTACAAGCCGCGGCCCAAGAGAACCTGCATCATCGACGGCAAGAAGCTGCGCATCGGAGAGTACAAGCAGATGATGAGGTCACGGCGTCAGGAGATGAGGCAGTTCTTTGTGGGGTGAGTACCGGAGTCAGTCGGAGAGGTCCCCCCCCCGACCGGGACGTCACAGTTAGCTTTCTGTATAAGTGCTCCTCAGGGTTTGAAAGAGAGCCGCAGTGAAAGGAGATGTTCTAACTCAACCTGGCACTTTCATGTTATCCATCTACAAAGACTGCACAGTGGGTCACACACAGTTTTGCAATGGAATTCTGAATGTTACGGCGACATTTTTTAATTACAAGGTTTAATTCTAAAGAAATAGCTTGTCCGACGCATTTTTCTCCATCATTGTAATTACATACAATATTAGCAGGAATTCTGCTTATTTCTTAAGAGGGGTCATTGTGCATTGACAGCCACATGCCTTAGGTCACACACAGGCTTTGTGTCTCACTCAAGAACACTTTGACTAATTGACTGTTGCACCTGTGACCTCTCAGTTCAGTCGGCTCTTAAATAAGCCTTGGCCTGAATACACGTGTTAAAGCAAATCTAATTAGCTAGATAAAAGAAAAAGCATCCAAATGTAATTCATGAATTCAATCTGGTATTTATTTTTTTTCATAACTTTGTTTCTTAGCACTTCATATGAGGTATTTTTTCTTCCTAATGTGTCACAGTATGAATATAGAAGAAATATTTTAAACTACATCCATTTGCTAGAGGTTTGCGGGGTGACCATCAGGGTTTATGGACCATTCATGAAAGGCTTCTTTTTGGAACCTCCTGGTGGTATCTGCAAAAGCCTTTTAACATGCGCTGAATAGCATTATCTTTTGTGTAGTCAGTTGTCTTAATAGGAACCAGCCATGGATGTGTTTAAAGCCATCACAGTGGCCTGTGCTTGAGATGGATTTACCAGAGGCCACAGCTTTGAATAGGAGCGATTTTTAATAGCTTGTCATTTATTAAATTAGGACAATGCTGGGCGCTTGCGGGCTGTAAAATTGGACACAGACAGACATAGTGGAATATGAAATGTAAGCAGATGTTTGAGAGGGAAACGAGAGCAAGGCAGACGTCACAGGCTGAATGCCACATCTACTGTGTGTGGTCAAGTAAATGCAAAAAAAAAAAAAAAAGCTCATGAGTCCACAGGCCTGGTCTTTCAATCAAAGCTAAATCAAATAGCTACTGGGTGCCAGTACACATCCAGCTTCTGGCACGTTCCGTATAACTAAACCGGTGTTGTTTTAAAGCATTTAATGTGAAAACGTGTCTGTCAGAGCGTACAGTGGTAATTGTTTCAGGAGACTGGGGAGGGAAAACTGTTAGGTGAGAAAAGTGACAGCAATTTTCCTGCTTTATGTGGCTCATTTGAGGAGCCAGAGGGCCCTTTGTGAGTGATGTGCGTTTACCCTCATTCCATCTATATATTAACAGGTTATTTAGCCGATGCTGCGTGTCAGGGCAAGATGAGAGGCGTCGCTGTTTTACTGATGTGGTCTCAGAATGAATGTTTTCTTCAAAGCAGTTTGTTTAAAGAAGGTTATAATTAATCGGTATCTGATCAAAAGTCGATCCGTCCACTTTGTACGGTAACCAGTTGATATGCTGTTGCTATGATTACAAACATTTTTATTTATTTTTTTAAACGTCATTGTTAAGAGGGTTAGGGTGAGACACGGACTTGTTTCTGAACGATCTCGACAATCATCAGATGGATTGCTAATACATGGTGTACGGACATTCATGATCCCCAGTGGATGAATCCTACGGACTCAAAGTGATACCCTAACCTTTCCTCTAGCGCCACCATGAGGTGGACTTCTGTGGGTTTTTGTGTGAAAAGTCTCACCAACTACCAGATGGATTACCATGGAAGTTGGTTCAGACGTCCATGTACTTTCAGGCCTCTGAAAGTACAGGCCTCTATGTTGTGTTATGTATATCAAGGTTGTTTAATGTGTATTAATAAACCTGTGCTTAATACATAACTGTTTTCCTAACCCTTCCATTTCTGTCTCTTCTTTCCTCGTTCCTCAGGCCTCAGCCACCGATGCCTCTCGGCAACAGCCCCGTCGGAGTAGGAGTTTACCCAGGCGCCATAACCATGGCAACGGCCGTGACATCCCCACATCTGAACTCAGACTGCTCCAGCAACTCAGCCAGCCCCGAACCCGCCATCCCCGTCATTCAGAGCACGTACGGGATGAAGTCCGAGCCCGTCGCCGGGGGCAACAACGGCGGCGTGGTCGGCGTGGTCGCAGCCTTGGGTCTGCAGAGCGAACCCACCAACGGAGACGAGGACATGGACATGTACGAGGACTTTGAGGACGAGCCCAAGTCAGACTATAGCAGCGACCGCGAGACACGGGAGGCCGTCAGCGCCAACTGAGCGTCGCTCGGGGCCGTCGGTTGTAAAAAAACAAAAAAAAAAAAAAGAGAGAGAGAAGAAGAAAAAAAAAGAAAACTCCTGTTATACTCAGAGACACTTTTTAAAAAAAACACAGTTTATTATAGAGACCTCGAGGCAAACTATCAGGACGTGTCGCGTCGTGCACTGAGCATGCCCGGACCGGATCCAAAACTCAGCGGACATGCTCAGAGAAGTTCTTGGACGGTATCTCGATGGGACGTCCATTTGAAGAAGAGGGCCGATGGAAACAAATGTGACCCGAGCAAAAAAAAAAAAAAAACAACCCGAGCAGACATTCAGACGACCCGACTGAACAATGACCTTCGGTTTCCTACACTTTGACAATCTTTACAGGAGCGAGTAAGAGTTAGAGGAAAGAAAGAGAACGAGAGGACAAATGAGCGACGAACACATCGCTGTGTGGTTTGTAAAGAGCATGCATGGATTGTGAAACATCAGGAATTGGTCTTCAACAGCTATTTGGTCTTAATGTTTAAGGAGTGATTTAGTTTTTATCATTGTGTATTTACTTTTTTTGTGTTTTTGTTTCCTCATTGTTTTTTTGTTCTATAGACTTCTTCTGACAGGTCACTGCCTGTACAAACTCTGGACTGTCGGAACTTGAAATTTGAAAAGTTTTAATATAAATCCTAGCTATTGTAATCTTATAGTCTTACTTTTGTTTCTTACGAATACAGTGCATCTACATCTTGTTTTTCTGACAAACTGCTTACATTACATTACTGTTTCTTTTTTTTTTTTTATATCCCAGCTCAGGTATGATGTGCCAGCTTGTGAATGTGTTTTTTTTTTTTTTTTGTTTGTTTGTTTTCATACAGAAAGAGTGGTAGGACTTTTCAGACTGTCAATGACATAAAGGGAGCAAAATCCCTTATATCACATTATTATTATTATTATTATTATTATTATTATTATTATTATTATTAAGTATGTACGTAAGAAAGTACCCAGGCATTGTACAGATTTACTTCAAATGTGCCAAACCTACATTCACATTCACTCGGGATGTTGTAGTCTTAACTTCCAATGCTGCAAAAAAGTCTTATACAATCAGCTTTTTTTCTATCCAATGAGATGAGTTCCCACTTGGTAACTGCTGGCTCCCCTCCTGGCCCAATCACAGGCCGAGCTCAGGGAGGATGTGTTTTCATCACGCTCGCTCAGTCACAATCACACACACACACACACACACACACACACACACACACGCTTCAAATCTCTGGCAGCCCCTCCAGCTTCGAGATGTAGTTAGAAGAGTCTGTTCTTTAATTCCACTGCATTGATGCTTTCACTGAACCACATTACCCATAGTTCCTTGAGGCCAAACACTTAGCACACTGTGCTGTAATTGCAGCACGGTGTCACCAAATGCTGACATTTGGTGTTGGAGTCTGTCCCTTTTTTAATCCGGCCAAAAAGGTACAAACATTGAATTTCTGCGAAGACGCGTTGAGAGTTCACGAGTCTAAAACGTGTCGTTCGTTCACCGTCGCAGGAAAGGGGATGAGCAGCCCCAGTTATTACCCTACTGTAGAAAAAATACTTTCTAATATTCTGGATCCCGTCACTGTATTTTGAATTGTGTTTTGAATCGGTACAAAAGTGTACAAAATGTTACTATTTTTATTAGCCTGTTCATATTTGTAAAATGTCTTCTCAGCATCACGCGGGGAAAGATAAACCAAACTTGTGTTTTAAAAAAAAAAAAAGAAGAAGAATTTATATAGTTTCAACAGATGGGTTTAAGAGGTCTGCTATCTCAAAAAGGGTACCTTTTTTTTTTTTATACACTGCATGTATATTTTGAAGACGAGTAAATTATTAAGAGGAAAAAAAGGTGCCTAATTCTCAATCAGCTTCTCAGTCAAACAACCCCAGTCAGAGCAAAGTTTTTACTACGGTCAGAAACGAGATGTTCCTCTTTCATCTCGTTGCGGCCCCGGAGTCAGCGCCTCGCTGGGCTGTGCACGCTATTTTTTTTCTCCCTCTATTTGACTCAAATGTCACATTCTTTCTCTGAAGACACAATATATTATTTTTTGTCTCTTTTTCACCACACTCTGCATTTGGAACATTTTCAACACCTGTGACCTTGGGGTGGATTCTGAGTGCTCTTTTTTTTTTTTTTTTTTATTATCTGTTAGCTGTTTCACACGTCTTCATGGCTCCGTGTTTCTCACCATATCTGGCCGTTTTTTTAAACTTGGGAAAGCTTCACAAGCTGGGACTGAACATTGATTTTCGCTTGCATCACAGTAAAAAAAAAAAAAAGCCTCATGCATAGACATTTCTGTTAGTGTCATACGCATCCTAAGCACTGGATATAAATTCTATGTTTCTTTTTTTTTTCTTTTTTTTTTTTTCTTGACTAATGTGAAGTTGTTGTTTGATTTTCAACATGATAAATTAGAACAGTCAAAAGTCACATGTTTGGATTCTATAGGAAGCCTCGTACATGCTAGGCACAAGCAAATTGCCATTTCTTTAGAAGCATTTCATTTATTGAAGCAAGTTTTGTTGCTGCAGCTCTAGTGCCGCCTGAAGGGGTCACATCGCCTCTGATCTCTTTAAAACCTCATGCTCTTGTCAGTTGTGACCTGCAGAAGCAGAACACAAGTTTCCTGGTCACATACATTTTGTGATGAGTATTGTATTTGAAATTCAATTGTGCGTTTTAACATTTCATTGTATTTATTAGCCAGCTTTGGCTCTAAAAAGTGTCAGTACAACTTGGTGAGAAAGACAATCAAAAAAAATAAATAAATAAAAAGTAAAAGACTTGAGATTTTCCTTATAAATCTGTCACTTCATTATTGCTTTTGTACGTGTTTCCTTGACTTTTTTGTGGAAAGATGGGAGTTGCATAATTTGTGCATGTGCGGGAAAGCACTGGTACCTGTTGTGTTGTGCATGTGAAAGCCCTGTGCACAAGCTACAGGTATAGTGCTGCATGAATTTTTATTTCCATTACTCTAAAGCGTGCTCTTACTTTCCAGGCATCTAATAATTTCCAAACACAAGGCTTTCTGTTTCCAAAGTCGAGCTATTCCACTAGGTCTTTATATTTTGGTGGCCCATTACAGTAAAATGTGGCCTATTGTTCCATTGTGCGTGCGTGCGCGTGTGTGTGTGTGTGTGTGTGTATGTGTGTGTGTGAGGTAACGCCACACATTCTGACTGTGCTGTGGTGTATACGCCACGGCGCCGGTGCTCGCTGCAGCCAATCCCAGCATTTCAGAGAGAGAGAAACAGAGGGCTCAGCCATATGCAGCCACATCATAAATCTAATTGTAATTCCCAAATCAACTGTAGCGTCACCCTGCGAGGGGCGCCGGCAAGTTTGTCACACACTCCTTTGTGTGCACTTTTGTGTGTTTGTGTGTGTGTGTGTGAGTGTGCTATAGCTTTTAGTTGGGAGGGGTGTTTGAAATCATACTTGTACTGTTGCCATGCTAATCTCGTTAAATAAGTCATCATAATTTACATTTCCTTTTTCCTTTCTGCAGGATGAACATTTAGCTGTTTGCAACTTGACAGATTGTTCCTGTGTGCTCGTGGCTGTGTGAGTGTATGCAAAGCTCTCAGCGCCTTAACAAAGGAGAGCGTAGTTCATTACAGTGCAGTCATACTTCATAACGTGACGTATACATTCATGTGTACAGACTTCATTTATCCGGGGAGGAAACAGGTGTAATCTGCAATTTTTTGCATTCAGTTTGCATGATATCCCAGTTGTTAAAGCTACAGGTAGCTAAATGTATAAAAAGATTAGCACTCAGAAAAACATTTTAAAAAAAAAAGAATCCGAGTCAAATATGTAAATAATTAAAATAATTTGTGTGCACCGAGTATCAGAACTGGGTGGGTCTTGCATCTGGAGATGAGTCACAAAAAAAACTATTGAGGGACTCTTGAATTGTCCCAATGTGGCCAATAAGGTAAGATCCCCTCTAGACATGGTATTTCTTTTTATTGTTACCACGTATAAGAATACTTATGAATAATATTGTGTCCGTTATGGTGTTTCCCACAAAAAGAAATCTTTGAAAAGTGTATTTACTATTTTTTTGTTTTGTTTACTAAATACCTTACTATAACTTTTTTTCTGTCATTTTTCGACATACTATAGTATTACTTTTTTGGCATGATAAATAATTACTTTTTTTCATGAACATTTTGGAAATACTATACTATGAGTTTTCTTTCAGCCATTTCACAAAAAAACTGTACCATTACCTTTTATGATATGCTATACTTTTACCTTTTATAGCATACATTTTTTTCATTAAACCTTTTAACGTACTATATTGTGACTTTTTCCAATAATTTTCAACATAAATTCAGTGAAATCTTTTCAAATAATGTATTATGGCTCAAATGTATTCGGCATACTATACTTTGTTTTTTTACGACATACTATACATAAGCTTTTTGAATACTTTTTTGAAGAACTTTTCTGATGACATTTCTTGTAATACTTTTTTTCAACATACATTACTTTGACTTATTTTATATAAATAAATACTTTTTTGACCATTTTGGACAAACTAAACTATGCCTTCTTTCATCATTACTTTTTTTAGTTCTACTATACTATTATTTTTTTTTGTGACATATTTTAACATTCTAAACAACCATTTTTTTTTAGACACAATCATTTTTTTTTAGACATAATAAATATTTTTCACGACATTTTCAACATACTATAATATGACATTTTTACGTGACATTTTCTTTATTTTATATTATGACTTTAATGACATTTTTCAATACACTATATAATTATACATTTTCAGACTATACTATAACCATTTATAGCCTACTAGAGTCGGACTTCTTCATGACAAGTTCTGATGAACTATACTATGTTTTTTTTCTTGATACTTTTTGACATACTATGCATGACATACATTTTTTTTCAACAAACTACACTATGACTTTTGTCTTGACATTCTTGAACATAATACACTGAGTGATTATTGACTATAACTTTTTTTCATGACATTTTCCAAAATACTAGACTATAAACTTTTATAGAAAAGTGTGGTCTGACTTTTTAATGACATATTTGGAGATTTTATACTATGCCTTTTTTGATGACTTAGTCATCATTCTTTCAGAACTTTTCTGAAATACTTTACTATTACCACAGCATACTATAATATGACTTTTTCTATGACATTTTTTGACATTCTATAATATTACTTTTTGATTACTTTTTTGACATACTATACCATGACATTGTTTAATGACTTTTTTTCATTGTACTATACTATGACTTTTATTCGACATTTTCAGACTTATTATACTATTACCTTTTAGAGTATACAATATGACTTTTTTCATGACACGTTTTGACAAACTATACCATTATTTTATTTAATGACTTTTTTTTCATGATACTATACTGTCTGTTTCTATGACAGTTTTGTTATTACCTTTTTTCTTCTTTTTTTTTTCAAACAAAACTGTAAAAAATGTGTCCCATACCAGATATACTTATTATCTGACATACTATACTATTACCTTTTAAAGCTGTACTGTACTGTCATTTTTGGTGCACACTATATTACTTTTTATGACGTTTGCTATTCTATACAATACAAGCATTTTTATGGCATACTATACTCTGACTTTTTATGATGTTTTTTTTATGCTATGCCATGACTTTTAATGGAATACTGCTATAGCTATGTTTCCATAGATTTGAAAAGCGATTATTAATTGAACTTTTGAATTGTTGCAAAATAGCAATGCCAATTCAAGGACATTTCCATCAACTGGTTTGAGCAAATAAAAACGTGGCTTTGTAGTTTCATCATAAGTTTGTGCTGAAGGCTACGCATGGATGTCATCCACCAGCAAACTGAGTAGAAAACACAGAGGTTGTGAACTGAAACAAAACAAGTCGCCTTGGCAATCTTACTCATCTAGGAAGGAAACATGGAGAGGTCTTTAGGAATTTGTTCTGATTGGTCTTTCATGTCAGCTATTACCGCCCATGTTTCATGCTACTCTGAGACAAAGACAAATTAATACAGATGCCCGACAGCAGAAATAGCCGATGAGTCACGTTGGTTAAATGTTCATTACGGAAGAACTCATTCAGCAAAGGCATTTCCATATCTCATTCAGAAAATAAACCAAAGCAAGCGTAAAAAACTTTTAATTTTGCACAATTCAGGTAGTTTTAGCATAAAAATGTAAATTAGATTTTTTTATGGCATTCTGTACTATAACTTTTTTTTTGCACATTATACTACGACTTTTAGAGATTCTTTTTTTTTTTACATACAATACTATGACTGTTATGACTTTTTTATGGCAGACTATGACTTGTTTTATGTCAAACTTAAGCAGACTGAATGTACCTTTCTTTTCTTGTGGGTATGGTTGTGTGTGGGGAAGATGAGGCATAAAGACATTCTTCAGTCAAGAAAGGCTTGTCTCAGTTAGGCCCTCTTGGCAAATTTAGTTTTTGATTTCTAAAAAAACATATTGAAGAGTAGTGACAAAAAAATTCTTTCTCTTTTCCCTCCTCACCAATCAAACCTCAACCAAGATCAAGCGAATCATAAATTGTTATCACAAAGGAGGAGCCCCCTTCAGACGTGTTGGATAGGCTCTTTCAATGAGGCGTCAAAGCCACCCTGTACATATGATCATGAAGGCTCCACTACTCATTAAAACACACAGAATGGTCCTGGTGCTGCAGCCCACTACCATCCTCTTTGAGCTGAGAGCTAATGATACTTAATCATTCCAATGCTTTTCATTCAAAAGGGTAATAATTGACACTCGCTCTTCCATTGAGTTGACCATGTTTTACAATAAGTACTGTTTGTGCCATTCTGTTGGTAAAACATCGCTTAGACGTCTGCATTTAATTGAAGGGTTGACTGAGATCAGGCACATTGCACTTTTGATAGCAATATTTCAATAATAATAATAATAATAATAATAATAATACATTTTATTTATATAGCGCTTTTCAAAATTCTCAAAGACAATTTACAATCATTAAAATCATCATAAAAGAGCTATACACTAAAAACATGGAACACACATTAGTCATATAATAAAAGCACTTCTGAAAAGGTGGGTTTTGATTTGTGATTTTGAATATAGAAATATAGTCAGTGCATTCTCGGATGTGTTTGGGGAGAGAGTTCCAAAGGGGACGGGGGGGGGGGGGGGGGGCGGCTATGGAGAAGGCTCTGTCCCCCCATGTCCGGTGCTGGTCCCTGAGTGGGATGACAGGTTGGCATCAGAGGGCGGAGCCCACGGGATGGAGTGTGTGGTGGTGGAGCAGATTTCGGTGATGGGGTGTGGTGGTGGAGCAGGTCGGTGATGGGGTGTGGTGGTGGAGCAGGTCGGTCATGGGGGTGTGAGTGAAAGTGGAGCAGGTCGGGGCAGGGTTGGGAGGGCCTGGTTCTGGAGGGCTTTGTGAGTGAGGAGAAGGACTCTGTATTGGATCCGTTGTGGGACGGGGGGCCAGTGGAGGTTCTGGAGAACAGGTGATGTGATCACGGGAAGGCGGTGGCTGAGCAGGCGAGCAGCAGAGTTCTGAATGCACTGGAGTTTATTTAGGATTCTGGATGATGTGCCATGGGGAACATACATGGCTGTGCCAAACTGCATGACAAGCCATGAATAGTTGTTGAAACATTCTACTCAAAGCATAAACGTCAGGCTCATGGTGGCTAAAGGAAAACACAGTGCGATTAATCATCTGGGGACCATGAATGTGTAAAAAGGCTGGCAGACAGATTCACTTTGCCCTCTCTGACTACAACTACATACTCTGACCCAATAAATATTTATATTTCTAACTGCCAATGATAGAATAAAGATAGAATAAAAACAAAATGGGAACACTCAGAATTAGAGAACTGCATGGATCTGTGTTCTGAGTAAGTTTTCAATATTCTAATAAAGTTTTTGAAAAATATACTACCCTTTATTATACAGTATGTGTT